>JAVKPL010014743.1:0-88862 GCA_032173675.1 Gastrolobium villosum | reverse complement strand
GCTATGTTATGTAGCCTTTGACTTTTGAGTTAGGTATTGCTTTCTTTGTAAATAATAATTTTTATTTAATGTATTTCTTTGTGGTGAAGCAAATATTTTGACAAATTCATTAATAATATGCATAATTAATTTTGGGTTTATCATCTATCATTTAACATGATCACAAAAATTTTCCTACACTCACAACATTTTGTGGGGCTTACAACATTTTGTGGGGCTCGTAGCAAAAAAAAAAACTATGGCACGCAAAACGAATCTCTATAACATAATTCAAACACTTTTCCTACAACACAACTCTTATAAAACCCATTAATTTTAGGTAACCGTCTTTTTCTTTTTTAAAATGGATGGTGTAAGGTGCTATGCTAACACCTTCCGTACTCGTAATCGACTCCCAAATCTATTTCTGTTTTCAAAGACTAGTTTTCTCAAACAAAAAGGGTTTTTTTCCAATATTTTCTCAAATAAACCTTGGTTGCGACTTCATTATTTTCAATTTTTATTTGTCACGCGATCCGGTTGCGATAGTATGCATGAGACAATTTTGTCTTAAGCAACATAAGAGACTATTTTCCTTAAAAATATATATGTGAGGATCCATTTCCAATAAGTTATAAGTATCGACCTTAGGGGAGGGATTAGAGTTGGTGATTTGTACTCGACTCACTCACACAACATGAAATTTTTGTGTTCAGGTTAATCCATATTCATTCTCATTTTTTGTTGATGTTGACAGAAAATGACATAAAAATTTGTGTCATATTTCATGTCAACTTGAAACCTAGGTCTAATTTGCAATAATATAATATCATATTTTGCCTCACTTTTATTTATTCATTAAGGTTATTCACTTAATTTTTATTTAGTACACAGCTATTTATGTCTTGTCAACATGTACAATAAACAAGTTATATTAATGTCGATAATGCAGTACTCAGCTTGGTAAGTTACTCATGTTGTGTCATGTCAACCTGCACACCAACAAACCAACATAAAGGTATCTAACAGTTTGAAAATTGCCAAAAACATGTTTAACAATTGATTTAACATGATTTTGTTATTCTAAGATATTTAAGCCAACACAAATTTTACATTAAGTCATTTAACGATATAAATTTTATGGTAGTGGGAGAAGTTTCATCAAGCCTCCTTATATTTCATTCACTTGCCTTTTAAGATCTACCAGCTCGAGGTCGTCCCAACGTGTCCACTGACACTACTAACATTTACATTTATTTTAGAGATGTCTACAAGTATTTTCATTTAAGTATTTTTAAATGGGGGTGAGGAGCCCTTATATATAGTGGCTGTAGATCCCTCAAAAGGGTTTAAGGTTTCCCCCTTAGTTATTGGGCCTTAGGCTTAATCGACCCAAGCTGGATATATTATTCAGAACAGATATATTGATTCATTTCGAGCGTTTATTGCCGCAACAAGGAGATTGACTCTAGCTTCTATAGATCTTGCCAATACTAATTAAGGGTGTTAAAAATATCTACTAAAACTAAACCAAAACTCAATCAATTTGATTCACATCTAAAAAAGCTAGTTTTTCATAAAATAAATTTTAAGTTAAACGGTTCTTTTATTTTGAAAATAAATTAGTTATACCCAACTTAATTAAATATGGGTATCTGCAATCGAATAGTTTTAAATGTGATAAACAACATGTTTCAATTTGTTAACTCTATAATCCCAAGGTCTAGATTAAGTTATAGACCCTTCAACTCATTCAACATGGAGAGAAACAAGTAACGTGGCAATCTTTGACCCGAAAAGTTGACTCGACACAAAAATTTATTTTTGGGTTAACCAATATTTAATTTTTTGTCGTGTTCATGTTACAAAATATGATATAAGAACTTATTTTATATTGTATGTCAATAGCTAAACATAAATTTGATTTATATTTTTTAATTAATTACAATTTTAATTCATGAGTGGTCCTATCATATTATTCCGTATAAAAAGTAGGTTGTGTTTTCACCAAAAAAAAAAAAAAGTAGGTTGTGTTATTATTGGGAGGATATAAAGGCTAAATTAAAAGTAGATTATGAATGTAAAATTCCCCCTGCTTTTTACAAGAATCTAATTGGATCATCGTTTCGAAAAGTATACACGCTATAAACTTGCTTACCCCCTTTGTACCATAATCCCCTACCAACATAACACATGCCATTAGGGGTAAAATTGGGCTGGGCCGGCCTACAGGGGCCTACGGCTCGGCCTATATCAGGCTAGACCTGACATAGTATATTTTGTATAATAGGCCGGGCTTGGGCCATAAAAAAACATGTTTAATAAAAGGGCCCCAAGCCCACTTTCAGAAGACCGGGCCTACAAGTCTACAAGTCAGCCTATATTGTACTATTTATTTTAAATAAAACAAAATAGAGTAAGTATGCCTTGAAGAAAAAACAAAAGATATAAATTTATTCAATTGCAATTATTTATAACTTAATTATATTCGATTATATTTTAATAGAAATCTTACTTTATTTCTTATATAGGAGGAACCCACATTAGATTGTGTATATGAATATATTAAAAGATTTTTGGGAGAGGTTATACTTATTACAAGCATCATGATGTGTTTGTTGGATTCATGTAGTTATTTTAATTTACATAGTATGGATTTGTTTGTTGGATTTGACGAAATATATGTTATTTAGTTTGATCATTTTGCTTTTGAAAATGACTTAAATGTGTATGAGTTTTATTATGATTCATGATTCTGTTTGACGTTGAAATTATGATTTTTGGTCTAGCAACAGAATTTGAGTATTTTGTAAAATTTATTCATGGGTCTGCTTGGAAGTTAAACAGGCTAACGGGTCAAGCCAGACCATTTGTTTTTTTATAAACGGGGCAAGGCAGGCTAATAGTTAGACTCATACTAGACTTGGGCCAGGCCAAATTGAATTTTTTTGACGTAGGCTTGGGCTTTTCGGGGTAAAGCTTGGCCTAGCCCACTTTCACCGCTACCTGCCATCAATATACGATTGCACTTCCTCACCATGGCTTTGCACATTGCACCATTAGCTAGCATAGAAGTCTCTGGTATAAAATTTATAGGGCCCGTTTGGTGCACCAGATAAGACTGGTGGGATAAGATAGTTTATCATATCATATCCTCATCATATATTTGGTGATCTAATGGGATAGGATAACCTTATCAGGTTGATTCATTTTATCCTATTGACAACATGATAAACTATGTTAGGGGGACCATGGGTTACAATGCAAACAGATAGGATAAGAAAAAATAATTTTTTTATTCCAAGATAGCCCCATTCTTTTGGCAGCTAAACCAGGAAATCCATATTTTCAATTGGGGTACAAAAGCTTGGATGCATTTGCAACTATTAACCATCTTTGTGCAGGAGAGAATTATATGGCTACAAAGGAAGCAGCTTCAACCGTATAATCAAAGAGTTCATGATTCAAGGAGGGGACTTTATTGAAGGAGATGTGAGCTCTGTTATATGTGTTCATTTGCCTGTATGCAAGGGTGGGACTAGTATCCATGGTTCTAATTTTAACTATGAGAGTTTTGCCTGTATGTCTCTATTGCTGGTTGGATAGTAATATTTAGTTCTAAATTTTTAATAGTGATTGGTATTCAAAGTTCAACTTCAATAATTGTTCCAATATTAAATAGTTTAGTTAATCTTCTGACATTTCTAGTTTCAACATTTTCCTTGCAGTGAAGTATATTGGTCTTGGAGTTTTGAGCATGGCAAATGCGGGTCATAATACCAATGGTAGTCAATTCCATAGGAGCTGATGATCATCTAGATATCTTCAACTAGGACAAAAAACATGTTAGTGCACATCTTTCTCTCAAAAATAAATTGCTCATGTGCCAGTGTTAAAAAATATGAAGAGCCAATTTGTTTTTTTGATTCATTGGGTTTCCATGATCCTTTTGATTGGCAGAGAGCATTATTGAATGGTGATAAGAAATCTGATCAATACAAACAAGAAGATGAGAATTTCATGTGCAAGATCTTGCCCAACTCTCCCCATTCAAGCACAGAATATACACAAGGTAAATTCAACATCAGTACTTTGAGTTTCAAAGAAACAATGTTACATAAATAGAAAACAGTTGGATCTAACTAAGTCATGTGTCATGCTTATTAATATTCAATAAAACACCAACATCTAATTGAACCATGACTGTTTTATCAAATACTCATTCCTTCAGGAAAATGGATCTTACAGATGTAAAGGTAAAAGATGACTTTGCTGCATTACAAGATAACATATGCCAATCTAATGTAGGGAAAAATCTAATATACTACTGTCCTACCATTTGTTTGGTACTACCGGCCAATAGAAATTCATGGATGATTATGATATTTGTACATATAGGAGAAAGAAATTTTTTTTATCTAAATGTCAGTTGCTCAATGGAAGAGTTATTTACTACAGTTGTATGGAAGATGTTCTCCCAATGTAGACTTTCATTCATCATTTACATGATAAGAGAAAATTAAATATCTAGATTAACGTAAACCCACTCTAACACATGATTATTATTATCTCATACTAGTTTGCTTGGGATAAATATTTATAGATAGCAGCTAACTTTAGTCATGACATCATGCTTAGAAGATTAGCCAATTTTTGTTTCCATTATATCCAAAAAAATATATTTATGGAATGCTAATTGTAATACTCTTATATCTAGAAAAACCTTAATGAAGAAGAAGACATTGACAAAATGAGCAAGGATCTTCTCCTCCGGGGCAATTCTTCAGAGGCCAAGTTATAGCCAAACATGGAAACTGAAAGTTCAAGCACATTAGCCCAATAGCTATCTGACTTGAGAAATGAGGATTCTAATGCTGATGCAAACTCTTAACCACCCTTGTCGAGATTGTCCAGAAGACTGGGATAAAAAATAGCTAGACTTCAAATATCAAAAATAGACAGTGTGTTGGACAATTTTGGAGAGCAAGTGCATCCTCTAAATTGACAATCCCCAGATGCAATTTCAGAAAGTGGTTATGAGACAGTAGAAGAATCATCTATATTGATGAGGAGGACTCCATGGTTACCAAATCAAACTTGTTTGTTTATATGAACAAAATTTGATTTAAATTTATCTCATTAGGTTGATTTTTATAACAACCATAACAAGTAAGTTTTGCTGATTAAGAAATTAAGCAAGTATTAAGAAAATTAAGGGCGTGTTGAAGAGAATTGTGACAAGTTAATCATGTAATTAACATGATTATGATATTGAGGATACAATTCATTCCTAACAAGTTAATTAGGACCTTAATGTAATATTTGATAAGTATAAGGGTCAAATTATTAATATGACAAAGTATAGGGACCATCTTGTAAATAAGAAAAATTAGGCTTAAACTTTAATTAGATGACATAATTAAATTCAATAGGAAATTTAGTGGATTCAAAGTGATCTTAGTTTATCATAATTATGTTTAGATTAATTTACTTAATTAAGTCAAAGTCTTGTGAAAAGTAACCAATGGAATGCTTTATAATGTAACTTGTTGGAAAAGTTAACAAAATGTCTTTTATATGATTTTAGCAAGCCAAGTCGGTTACCATGCTTACTTTCCACGAAAATTTGGGTCTCTATTCAGCCTAAGAGTCGTGGCCTTATAACAAAAGCACGGGAAAGGTTATACTTAGTACCTAATTATTTTATTACTTGTTACTGCTAAATTTTAATCGTTGATTTTCATCAATCTAACGGTTATAATTTATTATAAATTAATAATTAATTAATAAATATGATTCCATAAATTAGAACTATTAGATTGACGGAAATCATGGTTAAGATTTGATAATAATAAGTAGTAAAAAAATTAGGTAGTAAATATAATCTTTCCCATAGATTAATTACATGGCAATTTGTTAGAAAAGCTAAGTTTTGATAATTTATGACTAATTAAGATGTGAAGGTCAGTTAAACTATCTTTTCCTTCTCAAATTCGATTATATCTTCTTCTTCTCCCTAAGCGTAGTCGCACCACTAGTGACACTATGAACAAGCTTGGAACTTCATTTGGCCATAAAACCTTAGGATTCCTTCATGAAAAATTAAGTTAGTGACCTTGTGAACTTAAACCACCCTTTAGATCATCACTTGGGGTTATTGTGGGAGAGTTATCTCCCTTTCTTGGCAGCGCTCTGAATTTGTTCTTGAAGGAGAAGTGATGGGTTTTCATGGTTGGAATTTTGTGGATTGATTAGTAGCTTGTAAGGTGTGTTTCTGAGGTAAGAAAACATACTTTTAATGGTTAGTTTCTTGATTTAGTTATAGGTTTTTAACATGATTTTGGGGCTGGATATGGCATGGATTAAGTTTTTTTATATGAAGTGTTTGATGCTTTATATTGGTCATATGTTGATTAGAGTAAAAAGAAACACAAAAGTAACTAATAAAAGTATATGATTTAATGGAAAAATAAAGGGTCATTCGGCCAAATACAAAATAATGGGGAAAGATGACATATTTAATTAATTTTACATGTGAAATTATGATTAGACGATGAGTTAAAGAAGGTTTGTTCAAAGAATAAGAATTAAAGTTGAAGGGAAATCCTTGTAATATATATAAATGTATTTCTGCCATTTCACAAAATAGTGCAAGGAATGGTTGTTTCATGTTGTCAAATGGTGTAATAAGTTCCTTATATGTGATAGAACTAAATGGAACATAAGTGGTTAAGTGGATGTTGTAAGAAGTCCATGAATTCCCCTATATGCCACTACTTTAAACAGGTATGCTGCGCGCCATATATTAATTAACAAATTGATTATTAAATTGGGGCGTTACAATTTTCATGTATTATAATATACTTTGAAAAAAAAGTTTTCGAAATTTTGAATAATTAAAAATAAAAGTTAATATATAAATAAGTTAAATTTTTTTAAAAATACATAAAATTATGATATAAAGGGTATTTTCCTCTATTTATATCAGAACCTGACACTATCAGACTGTGTGTACATCAAATGTAGGATAGTAAATTATTTTATTATGCTCATATCATATCCTACTCTTATCTAATCCCTTATTATATTTGTCTTATCATATCCTATCTATCAAGTGAGCCTTGACCCCATGCTAAGATTGGGAACCTATAATTATGCACCTATGCGCTCCTTCTTACTTTTTATTTAGGTTTTCCTTTTGGGTGGGCTTTTTTATCCTCGGAAATATTTTCTTAAATAAAAATATTTTTCACTTTGTATGTATATTTGAAGGCAGAAAAAAGAAAAACAAAAAGAAAAAAGAAAAAAAAGCTGAAATTATATTTTTTTTAAGCCAAGACTCTTGGATTTTGAAGGAAAAAAAATTAAGCTGAAAATAATTTTTAGTTAAAAATATTTTAATACAATTTCAAATGCAAAATATCTTCGATTTTTTTTTTTAAAAAAAAAGATAAGGGTTTAAATTATCTTATGTTGATTGAGAGAATTCTCTTATACAAGTGAGACATAAAAAATCGTACCATTCCTTTTTTCTTTTTTCTTTTTTGATTTTTTAGAAAATGATGGGATCCAATGATTCATTTCTATGCCATGAGATAAGTCATCTCATACGAGATTAATAAATCCCAAAAGATAATTATTATAAAAAAATAATAAAATTTCTTTTTCAACAGTCCATCAAATGATCCGTAACATAATGTTGAACTTCCCGATGAGCCGAAAAACATTTGTTGTTGGGCCCTGTTCAGAAATGGATAATGGCCCATTAAAAACGAAGGGAAATCCTAAACCTCCTTCTGCTGTAGTGTTATATGCTCCAAACTCACGAGTCCCAAATGGGTTTTCTTTTTATTTTTTTGGTACACTTCAAATGTGTTTTCTTTTGTGGCACCTATGATGTACGGACACGAACATGGGACACGACACAACATGACGCGACACGCCAATGTATATAGGGGTAATCAATTCTTTAAGGTGGGCCCCACTCCTTTCTCTCTCTGTAGGAAAGCTTCAATTTCTCATGCAACATGAGAAATTACAAACCCAATGTATATAGGGGTAATCAATTCTCTATTATCGGAGAATTGATCCCATTCCTATAGAGACATAATCATGCGACCCACCATGTTTTGCTTTTTTATTTTAAAGAAAAAATTGTTGTAATTTTTTATTATAAGTTAGCATAAGAATAGACTTCTTCCCTGGAGAAGCTATTCTCCCATGTATATATAGCATTCATTTTGATGGAATCAATTTTTTATTTGAAATTTTATTGTTATTATTATTTTAGTTCCTAAATTATGCAAATGTCACGAAATTGGTCCTTCTTTGTTAGAATGAGAGAAATGGCTATTAAGGTTGACCTGAAAAAGGCTTATGATAGAGTTAGCTGGGAGTTTCTCTGGGAGACCCTCCAAGTGGCTGGTTTTCCTAGTTCCATGGTGGATCTTATTATGGAGTGTGTGTCATCATCATCCATGAATTTGCTTTGGAATGACGCCCAAACAACTGATTTCACACCCTCTAGAGGTATAAGACAGGGAGATCCTCTATCTCCCTATCTTTTTGTTCTGTGCATAGAAAGACTTGGTCAACTCATTAATGTGGCTGTGAATTAGAAGAGGTGGCATCCGATTAAGCTGGGTAGAAAAGGTCCTCCCATTTCCCACCTGTTTTTTGCAGATGACCTGCTCCTGTTTGCTGAAGCCTCGGTAAAGCTGGGCTGGTTTCTGATATTTTGAATCATTTTTGCAATGCTTCTGGGCAGAAGGTGAGCAACACTAAGACAAGGTGCTTCTTTTCGAGAAATGTGAATCATGTTAAGAGAGGAGATCTTTGCCAAATTTTGAATTTTGCTCCAACTGCTGACTTAGGCAAGTACTTGGGGATTCCTATCCTCCACAAGAGGGTTAATAAAAATACCTTTAGGTATATAATTGACAAGACGAATAGCAAGCTTAGTGCTTGGAAGGCTAAATCCTTGTCCATGGCAGGTAGGATTGTGCTCACCAAATCTGTCCTGGCTGCCCTTCCATCTTACTCTATGCAGACTGCTCTTCTGCCCCTTGGAACGTGTGATGAAGTTGAGAAGAAAATGAGGGGTTTTGTTTGGGGATCCAATCAAGATGCTAGGAAAGTCCATGCATTGCCTTGGAATACTGTGTGTAAGGCCAAAGAGAAGGGTGGTCTTGGGATTAGGAGTTTGAGACTTACCAACAAAGCTTGCCTCATGAAAATTGGGCATAGAACTCTTACTCATAGGAATGATCTTTGGGTGCAGGTTTTGAGAAGTAAATATAAAGTGGAGGATGGGTTGATGCCTTCGATCAAGAAAAGAAGTGGTTGTTCTAATTTATGGCTTGGCTTATCGAGGGTGTGGCCCAAAATTTATGAAGGGTCAAGGATCTTTATTGGGAATGGTGTTAATAGTTCATTTTGGGAGGATAAATGGTTGCCCATTGGCCCACTAAGGAGCATACAGTCCAGGACTTACCCCCTGGCACCCATACTATTATGATAGCTCAGATGGTGGATCACCAGGGAGAGTGGAAATGGCAGGAGTTTGGGGATTTTCTAACACAAGAAGCTTTGAACTGTATTGCAGGTACCTGTCCCCCTCGGCTGGATGATGGAGATGATCAGGTGATTTGGGAGCAATCCCATGATGGTAACTTTTCCTTCAAGACAGCTTTGAATAGCCCCTGTATTGAAGATCCTCCTCAGGTTCAGCCTCACTGGAACTCAGTTTGGCAATGGGAGGGTCCTCCTCGAGTCAAGACTTTCCTATGGCTTTTGCTTGGTGAAAATCTTCTAACCAACCTAAGGAGGTTTCAAAGGCATTTTCTGCCTCAAATACTTGTCCTAGATGTAACTCCTATCCTGAAAGCTGCAGTCATGTCATGAGGGAGTGCTCCTGGTCTCAACGAATATGGAGACAATTTATTAGCAGGGAGAATTGGACAGCTTTTTGTAGCCAGAACCTGCAGAACTGGTTAGTGTCCAATTTATCTCCAAAAATTAGCTTACTGGGAGGCTTGGATGGCAGTATTTTATTTGGGCTTATTTGCTGGTTTATATGGAAAGATAGGAATAGTTTTGTTTTTGAAAATACTAATTCTACAATAGAGGATATAGTTAGATCTATTCGGACTTTCTTGCAAAATCTCTTCGAGGCAAGGAAATTGTACAGAGATACTGGGCTGCAAGTTGGGCAGAAAGTGGAAACCCTTGTTCAATGGGTACCTCCTCCGATGGGGTGGATAAAAATAAACACGGATGGTTCTGCTTTGGAAGGTAATAGAAAGAGTGGGTGTGGAGGAGTCTTAAGGGATGAATCTGGGCATTGGCTTATGGGATTTGCTAGAAACCTGGGAGTAGGTAGCTCTGTCAAAGCAGAATTATGAGGCTTTTTACTGGGATTACAGACTGCTTGGAATTTTGGGTATAGGAAGGTGATCAGCGAAGGGGATTCCCAAGTAGCTTTGGATATGATCCGGATTGGGTGTGATTCAAATCATCCGTATGCAGGCCTGGTGAAGAAGATCAACAAGTTGAAGGATCGTGATTGGCAGGTGTCCTTTGTTCATACTTATAGAGAGGGCAATGGAGTGGCTGACTGGCTGGCGGGGTACTCTCAATCTTTGAATTGGGAAACTGTTTTGATGGATACTCCTCCCCAAAGTTGTCTTGGGTTGCTGGAGAATGACTCTAGGGGAGTGGCTTGGCCACGTGTAATTAGGCTTTAGTTTGTTTTTAATTCCTCTGTTTCCAAAAAAAAAAAAAGAGAAATGGCTAAGAGTCCTTATTTAGAGATTTACTTGATGTCAATTTTAAGGGATTAAATTAATAATACATTGTATCATTAAGAAATTAATTTAATGTCAAAAAAATTTAGGGGCTAAAGTGCTGATCATACTATACATTCTTAATAAATTAAACTAATGATTGTAAATAATCATTTCAATTCAAAAATTTAAATTCTTGGGTGAAAATACGTTAATGATTTTATTTTTCTCTAGCAGGCAGTTTTGCTAGAAAATTTATTGGATTTGAAGAGTGGAGTATGCATCAGGCTCAACTTACAAGTTCTAGGAAACTTAATAATATTTAATTATTTTTATTAATAAAATGGGGCAGTGATGATAAATTCATGACCAATTAATCACATCGGCTATGATCTATGATGTACGGACACGGACACGGACATGGGACACGGGACACGACACGATACGACACGCCGACACGTTAATTCTAAAAAATGTCATATTTCGACACGTTGGGACACGTTTTGATATTAAATAAATTTTTTAATATATATATATAATATAATTTATATTTAATTTAATACATATAAGAGTCCATAATAAGTCATATAACCAATCAAATATTTAAATTTCATAACATAAATATAAATATAAATAATTTTTCGTACTTTGTTAATTTTTCATGTCAAATTTCATAATAGAAAAAATTAATTTATAAATTATTTCTTTTATATTTAGTTAACAGAATAAAATTAAGATTAAAAAAAAAAACGTGTCCGAGCGTGTTCGAGCGTTGACCGCGTGTCGAAAAAGTTGATTGTGTGTTGAAAAAATGTGTCGGAATATGTCGGAGAGTTGACCGCGTGTCAGACGCGTGTCCGTGCCGGACACGTGTCTGACACGCAAATTTTTCTTCAACGAGCGTGTCCGTGCTTTGAAGGCTATGATACCATATAAAGAACTATTTCAATTCAAAATTTTAAATTATTGGGTGAGACTCCGATTTTATATTTCTATAAAAATGTTAAAAAAATTAGAACCAACATAATTACGTTAGTAACCTTGCATCACCAACATAAGAGTTTACACTTAATTTAACATTTCTTTGTTTATGGAATTTTGTTGTTTTGTTGATGAAAGAATTTTGTTGTTGTTGTTGTTGTTTTTTTTTTTATATCGAAATTTGTTGTTTTTTATTTCTTAGTTTATTAGCATCATTCTTTCTCATTCCAATTCAAGAGCATGTCATGTCACATATATCAATCAATCAGACAACTTACAATGATATTCACATATTGCTTATCAAGGAATATTATTGGCAACGCGCGTACAAGACTCGAATTTAAGCTTTTTCAAATGAGGTTATATGATCCTTGATTCCTAGTTGAACTATATCCTATGTTCCACCGACCCTAACATGTAATACGACACGACATGACACTCTGACACGTTAATTCTAAAAGATATTGAATTTTGACACGTTAGGACACATTTTGATATTATATAATATTTTTAATTTTTGTAGCGTATATTATATTTAGTATTCAATAATTTAACAAAAAAATAAAGGTAAACTTTTAATACCTGTCAATTTTTCAAAGAAATATAAGATATCCCAAATGTTTATATTAAACTAAATAAAATCGTAATCATAATCTAACGAATCGAATAGTTGGAATTCAAAATGCAACGCAACGTAACCTTTGAACCTTTATTTTGAGTCTTTGCAACTAGCTAGTTGGGAAGTGTCGGAGTGTCGGGAAGTGTTGGAGTGTCGGGAAGTGTCGGAGTGTCGGGAAGTGTTGGACACGACACGTCAGGATTTTTGAAGTGTCGGTGCTTCATAGACTATACCTATAAACAGTGGCGGAGTCAGGCTCAAATTTGAGCCCGGGTCAAAAAATTATACGTGTATTTATTTTTCTTAGTTTTAGACTTTTAGTTAGTTGATATCATAATATATATAAAATTGGAAATGATCTGTTTACAAATTTGTTCAAATTATACTATGTACTCTCGAAAATACATAATGTAACTACTAACTAGTGTACTTTCTGGAGTACATAATGTAGTTTATAAACAAACATTTTGTAAATATAACCCTCCCCATTTAAATTATATTAAATTCAGAGTATCTAAGGAGGCAATACCAAAATGAACTATAATTTTATTAAATATATTTTTTATACAAGCGGAAATTAAACAGATAACCCAATACAACTTATCCAAATATGTTACCAAAATTATTTTAAGCTTTAGATAGGGTCCAATTATAAATTGTAGCCCGGGCCAAATTATAATTTTAACCCATGCCAAATTATATATAATCAGTATAATTTTTTAAAGGGATTTGATTTTCTCATGTTGCATGAGAATTCAACTCTCATGTTGTGACTCAACTAGTGGTGGACCCCACATTTATTAAAAAAAGAAAAAAAAAAGTTTTGCACGCAAATTGAAGGGTCACAACATGAGAATTGAATTCTCATGTAACATGAGAAAAATACTTTTCCTTTTTTAAAATTTAGTCCGGGCCGAGACCACACCCACAATACATGTGACTCCGCCACGGCCTATAAAACACCATTTTACTTGCTTGCATATATCACCTGGAACTAGAAATTTAGGGATTTTTCAATTTTCATTGTAGAGATCTAGCTTGGTAATTTTATTTTATTTTGGAGAAGAGCTTGGTAAATTTAGCACTCCGTCATGAATAATTGAATATAACATTCATGCAAGCAAAGAACAATAGCTTTTGCATGACCATAATGGGATAGAAATTATAAAGAAATTAAACTGCTGATTTGTACTACGCTGGTAGAATGATAAGAGTACCAATAGCAGGCCCAAGAGTAAGAGGGTGGTTGGGGCTCCTTCATGGGCCAAGGATTATGTGAGTACAACCTAGAAGGCCCAAGAAGGTAATGAGAGTTTGTTAATACTGTTGGGAGGGAAATACACGTGTAATACATATAGCTCTTTTTGTCATTTGGGGATTTTTTATGCTGAATATACTGTTGACTCTTCTTTCCTTCTTCGTCTCTTTTTCTCTGAAACTGTTTTGGTGCCAATAAGGGTTCGCGTCCCTTATTATTGGTGCTTTCATCTTGTGAGCTCCTTCGGAAATCCAAAATGAGGGTTCAAGAATTGGCTGAGGAGTTCAGCACTTTCCAACTCCGAATCGAAAGGAACTTTGAAGATCTGCAATCGCGGGTTGAACAGCGGTTACTCGATCATCAAACCCAGTTCGTTGGAATCAACAATCAACTCCAACAGATTCATGCGGCGGTGCTTGGGGCTGAGATCCGCGCTACGGAGCATGCTCAATCGAAGGGAGCTCATGCCTCTTCTTCGACTGAGACTGGGGGCATGCATACTTCCAGGTTGGATCTTAACGATCCGCGCTCATGGCTGAAATCGGTGAGGATGGAGCTTCCACTCTTCAACGGGACAGATCCTAATGGGTGGATTTTTCGCACGGAGCTGTATTTTGGGTTACAACAGGTGCCGGAGAACATTAAGGTGCGTTTGGCTGGGATGAAAATGGAGGGTTTAGCCAGTCCTTGGTTCCAGTGGCTCTTCAACGGTGGATCTATTCATTCGTGGGAAGATCTGAAAGTTGCGGTTCGCCAGAGGTTTGGGGGTACTGCTTATCAAGATTTACGGGGAGTCCTTTCGAAGTTAGTTCAGGAAGGGACGTTGAGTGAGTACATCCGAAACTTTGAAGCCTTGATTAATCAAGTCACGGCGTTTTCTGATGAGGTGTTGATGTGCTTCTTCGTCTCTGGGTTGTTGCCTGACTTGCGTCGAGCCATCCAACTTCACTCTCCTACTTCACTCCATCAAGCAATGCAACTGGCCATTACCTATGATGCACATTTCGTGGAGCTGCGTTCATCATTTTCTTCAGGTCTTAAGAAAGGTTTTGCTAAAAATACTTATACCGTAGACCATCCTAACCCCATTTCTACGGTATTACCTAATCAGAAACCAGTTGTTCCTGCTTTACCATCTTCAGTTCCTGTTCGAAAATTGTCTCATGAGGAGATGCAGAAGAAGCGAGACTTGGGTATTTGTTATACCTGCGATGAAAAATGGAACTCTCGTCATCGTTGTAAGGGCAAGTTATTCCTGATGTTAGGAGATTCGGAGGAAGCGGAACCTGAGTTGGATGAGCACATTGTGTGGCAACCAGAGCCTGTTCTTGAAGAGTCACAAGCTGCAGCTTTACACTCTTTGGCAGGGGAGCGGCATCCTCGAGCACTTCAGTTCCAAGTGGCATTTCAAGGAAGGTTAGTACATGTTCTTGTGGACTCTGGTAGTTCTCATTGTTTTATCCAGAAGAGGTTGATAGAGGATCACGGTTTATCTACTGTTAAAGTGCCTAAGATGCGTGTGTTCTTAGGCAATGGAGAGTTTTTAATCTGTGACAGAAAATGCTTGGGGGTTCCACTACATATTCAAGGGTATGAGTTTGCTGTGGATTTGTGGGTTTTGGAGTTGACCAATTTAGGCATAATATTGGGCATGTCTTGGCTAAGTACACTTGGCCGAGTTATTCATGATTATATTGACATGTCTATGGAGTTTTTGTCTAAAGAGGGCAGGGTGGTGTTGTTTGGTGATAATACAGATGTAGACAGGAAATTGGTGGGCACGAATTGTTTCCATTTGGCAGGAGAATCTGCCTCAGATGTCTCACCTGAGTTATGGGAGTTGAAAGCCAAAATTCCTGGGGCCATTTGGGATATTCTGGTGCAGCATCATACTGTTTTTCAGCTGCCAACAGGGCTGCCACCACCCAGAGGCTGTGATCATGCGATTCATTTGGTTGAGGGTGCCAAGCCTGTTAATGTGAGGCCTTATAGATATGCACATCATCAGAAGGGGGAGATAGAAAAACAAGTTTCAGAATTGTTGGGTTCGGGTTTCATAAAGGAAAGTAGGAGTCCATTTTCGTCTCCAGTGTTGCTTGTGAGAAAACAGGACAATTCTTGGCGAATGTGCATTGATTATCGTGCCTTGAATAGTATCACTATAAAGGACCGTTTCCCCATACCCACAATAGATGAATTACTTGATGAGTTAAATGGTGCTAAGGTTTTCACCAAACTGGATTTGCGTAGTGGATATCACCAAATTCTTTTGGTGCCTGAGGACACATCAAAGACTGCTTTTAGGACTCATGAAGGGCATTATGAGTTTTTGGTGATGCCATTTGGTTTGACCAACGCTCCCTCCACCTTCCAAGCGGCCATGAATCATATGTTCCGTCCTTACCTTCGAAGATTCATCATAGTGTTTTTTGATGATATCTTAGTTTATAGTGGGACTCTTGAGGAACATTATCATCATCTTACTGTTACCTTGGGCTGTCTACAGAAAAATCAGTTCATGGTTAAGCTAAGTAAGTGTGGGTTTGCTTTGGCTGAAATTGATTATTTGGGTCATGTGGTTTCAGGAGATGGAGTTAAGGCTGACCCTAAGAAGATAATTGCAATGATGCAGTGGCCACAACCAAGAACTCTTAAGCAACTAAGAGGTTTCATTGGTCTCACCGGGTATTATAGGAGATTCATTAAGAATTATGCTGCCATGGCTTCACCCTTGACTGATTTGCTGCGATCTGATGCTTTTCAGTGGAGTGAAGAGGCTGCAAAATCTTTTGAAGTGTTAAAGGCAGCCATGTCCACAACACCAGTTTTGTTTCTGCCTGATTTTACTAAACCTTTTATTGTGGAAACTGATGCCTCATCTTTAGGCATAGGGGCTGTCTTACAACAAGATAATCACCCTATCGCTTTTTTCAGCAAGAAGTTGGGTCCAAGAATGAGTGTGGCTTCCACTTATGTAAGGGAGTTGTATGCAGTGACAGAAGCAGTTAAGAAATGGCGGCACTACTTGTTGGGGTCCAAGTTTGTTATACGTACCGATCATAGAAGTTTAAAGGAATTACTCACTCAAACTGTTCAGACAAATGAGCAACAGAAATATGTCTGTAAGTTGATGGGATTTGATTTTATCATCGAATATAAACCTGGAGCAGCTAATATTGTTGCAGATTCGTTGTCTAGGTGTATGGAGGATGATCAAAAAGGGCTGTTTCTGTCCTTAGTTTCAGAAGCTATTTTTCAGCTAGTAGAGCAGATTAAAAGTGAAAATACTACTGATCCAGAATTGGTTAGCATCCGTGAGAAATTGCACAGGCAAGAGTTGGGCAGTAATGACATTACTGAAAGAGATGGAATTCTTTACCATAAGGGTCGTTTCTTGCTGGGATCCAATTCTGAGTTGAGGGAGGTGGTGGTTCAAGAGGCACATTCCACACCCATGGGTGGTCATGCAGGTATAACTAGAACTTTTTTGAGGCTTACTGCGTCTTTTTATTGGGTTGGAATGCGGAATGATGTGAAGGAGTTTGTGAGGAGGTGCCACACTTGCTAATTGATTAAAACATCAACTTCTCCTCCCATGGGACTATTACAGCCGCTACCTGTTCCTAATGGGGTGTTTGAGGATTTAAGCATGGATTTTATAGTAGGCTTACCTACTTCTAAGGGCTACACTGTTATCCTTGTAGTTGTTGATCGTTTAACCAAGTTTGCACATTTTGGTGCTTTGGCTCATCCTTACACAGCAGCCAAGGTGGCTTCCCTGTTCTGTGACATTGTGGTGAAATTGCATGGGTTTCCTAGAACCATTGTGTCTGATCGTGATGCAATTTTTGTTAGCAAATTTTGGTCTGAACTCTTTAGATGCAGTGGCACAACGTTGAGGATGAGCACAGCTTACCATCCTCAATCGGATGGTCAAACGGAGGTAACTAACCGTTATTTGGAACAGTATATTAGAGCTTTTTGTCATGATGAGAATCATAGGTGGGCTGGAGTTTTAGGTTGGGCAGAATACCATTATAATACAGCTACTCATTCATCAATTGGGATGACACCATTCCAAGCTCTCTATGGTAAGGTGCCATTAATGATTCCACCATATCCAAAAGGTTCAGTCTTAGTTGAAGCAGTTGATACCACTTTGATCAACAGGGATGAGTTGTTGAGAAGGTTGAAGGCTCATTTGCAAGGTGCACAAAATCGAATGAAGGCACAAGCAGATAAGCACAGGCGTGATGCTAGTTTTGCAGTAGGAGATTTGGTTTTAGTGCGGCTGCAGCCATTTCGACAGATTTCAGTAGCAAATCGAAAGAATCAGAAACTGGCCAAACGGTATTTTGGACCTTTTCCAGTGGTAAGGGTATTAAGCCCTGTAGCTTACCAAATTGGACTACCTGAAGGGTGTCGAGTCCATTCCTCTTTTCACATTTCGGTGTTGAAACCTTACAATGGTGATGGGTTATCTGTTGCCTTACCTTTACCAAATGACAGCATTGATAACCGTCCCATCCAGCAACCATTGGCTGCATTGATGAAGCGTGAAAATCAGGTTGGCCTGGGCAGCCATACACAGTGGCTCATTCAGTGGACTAATGCTCTACCGGAAGATGCTACATGGGAGAATGAAGAAGATCTTATTGAGAATTATCCTGAGTTTTTTTTGCTGATATCAAACCTTGAGGACAAGGTTTCTGTTGCACTAGGGGCGAATGATAAGAGTACCAATAGCAGGCCCAAGAGTAAGAGGGTGGTTGGGGCTCCTTCATGGGCCAAGGATTATGTGAGTACAACCTAGAAGGCCCAAGAAGGTAATGAGAGTTTGTTAATACTGTTGGGAGGGAAATACACGTGTAATACATATAGCTCTTTTTGTCATTTGGGGATTTTTTATGCTGAATATACTGTTGACTCTTCTTTCCTTCTTCGTCTCTTTTTCTCTGAAACTGTTTTGGTGCCAATAAGGGTTCGCGTCCCTTATTATAGAATTGGCGAGCTGAGTGGAGATTCTACTGCAACAAACAATGCGTGTTCATCAAGAAATATCATTCAAAGTAGAAAAGGGAGAAGTTGAGGCTAGCTCATAGATAAGAAAAATCTTTAAATTCTATTGGAGCGAAAAAATTATTATTTTTCTTTTTTATAAACAAATTATTTCTTTTCTACTAATTAGAGCATTAGTTCATTTATAATATTACAAATATTATTAAATTAGGAGGAACCAGTAATTTAAATAAGGGGAATAATCAATTAATATTGGTATAAGAATAAGAAATTTTATACCTAATCTTAATATTGATTTATTTGCATATAACGGTTTACATAACTAATAAATCAGAGTCATCATTAGATATAAAATGATGAAAAACTAGAATTAAGAGTATAAGTTACATGCCTGTAAAATAATCCTATTCATTCATAAAATTGAAATAATATACACTAATATAGAATATGAGTTTTTTCTTAACCTTAAACGGACATAAAAATTTTCTCATGAATATTGTTAATAAGGGGTTTGCTATAGGAGAATTTTTTTTATTCCTATAAATCATGGTGGGAATCAATATAACCTCGTAGCACAATTTCACCGAAAAAGTAATTTCACCAGATCTGGAAGCTTTTGTTGGTCTTCTTCTTCCTCCATTGACAAACAAGCCTAGTAATGTGCATGTGTGAAGAATGTACTGCGCAGACCTTTGAATAATGAAACTTTTTATTCTTTTTCCTTTTTTTTTATGAGTGAGACATTGAGAAAGAGAATAAAATATATGCTGTAGATAAGAAGAATAAGCACGAAAATAAAATGTTTTAATGAGGCCCTTTGTTTTACTAAAAATGACTCTCAGCAGTAATCATGGAGACTGGAGTTGTATAAAACTTTTTTTCATCCATTGTAACTTAAATTTCTTTTTGTTCGGTTACTTATAGTAGGCTTGGCTAAAGATAGTTGGAGGAGACTTTTCACGTGTTTTACGGGTAGAGATGGCAGTGTTCCCCCATGAAGTAACCGAACAGTCGCATAGGGAAATGATTCAATCACACTCAAAATCTACATTGGAAATGAAACTCCATGGAAGTAAAAACGAAAAATAAGAGTGGGAGAGCGGTGGGTTAGCATAGGGTTAATTTTGTCAAGTTTTTAGTGTGAAATTTTCCGTCGAGAATCCTGATAATATTCTTGGATAGTATTTTGTTACATAAACTTTTTTTTTTCTGAGAATTTAATTTTCCGACTTTTTTAGTCAATAAATTTTTCAAATGTCAATTTTCTGGGAATCCCAAAAAATTTCTTATACCAATCGTCCTAATTGTGAGAAGAAATTCAGTGGTCCTGAACCACCATTAACTCAGTGGTCCGGACCAATCAAAACTATAACTAATAAGGAGAAAGGAAAAATAAAAAAATAATTTTTTGTCCAAATATCACTTCTTGAATGGAAGAACCACATGAGATCTAGAACACCAATTTTTTTTCCATGGAAGCAAGAACGAAGAAGAAAGTGAGAGAGCGGTGGGTTAGCATAGGGTTAATTTTGTCGAGTTTTTCTTTTGTGAAATTTTCCCATATCACGAGAATCCTAATAATATTCTTGGATATCATTTTGCTACGTAAATTTTTTTTATGAGAATCTGATTTTTTCGGAGAAAAAAAACAGAATCCTATACCAAACATTAGTAAATTAAATTTGCCAATATCAGTTTGCTGTGAATTCAAAGAAATTTCTTGTACCAAACACCTACCACTACTAGAAAAGTCATTATTTTCGACAGAATTTTTCGACGGAAAAAAAATTCCGTGGCAATTACTAACGGAATTTTCGACAGAATTCGTTTATCATTGAATTTTTTGACGGAAAACAGATTCCGTCAAAAAGATTCGACGGAAAAAGAAATTCCGTCGAAAGTTTTCGACGGAAAAGGAAATTCCGTCAAAAACATTTGAAAAAATAAAAGAAAAAGAAATTATATTTTGTGGAATTTTCGACGGAATTCCTTTTCAGTCGAAAATCTTTGACGGAAAAGGAATTCCGTCGAAAATTTTTGAAAAAAATAAAAGAAAAATAAATTATATTTTGTGGACTTTTCGACGGAATTCCTTTTCCATCGAAAATCTTCGACGGAAAAGGAATTCTGTCGAAATTTTTTGAAAAAATTAAAAGAAAAATAAATTATATTTTGTGGACTTTTCGACGGAATTCCTTTTCCGAGGAAGATCTTCGACGGTAAAGGAATTACGGCGAAAGCTTTTGAAAAAAAAAGAAAAATAAATTATATTTTGTTGACTTTTTCGACGGAATTCCTTTTCCGTAGAAGATTTTCGACAGAATCGAAATTCCGTCGAAAACGTTTGAAAAAAAATAAAAAGAAAAAGAAATTAAATATTGTGGGATTTTCGACGGAATTGCAATTCCGTCGAAGATTTTCGACGGAAGAGGAATTCCGTCGAAAACTTTTGGAAAAAAGAAAAAGAAAAACAAAATAAAAATTATGGGATTTTCGACGGAATTGCGATTCCGTCGAAAACTTTTGGAAAAAATAAAAAAAAAAGAAATTAAATATTGTGGATTTTTCGACGGAATTTCGATTCCGTCGAAGATTTTCGACGGAAAAGGAATTCCGTCGAAAACTTTTGGAAAAAAAGAAAAAGAAAAAAAATAAATATTGTGGGATTTTCGACGGAATTACGATTCCGTCGAAGATTTTCGTCGGAATTACGATTCCGTCGAAGATTTTCGACGGAAAAGGAATTCCGTCGAAAACTTTTGGAAAAAAGAAAAACGAAAAGAAATTAAATATTGTGGGATTTTCGACGAAATTGCGATTTTGATCCCACTATGATAACCAGTACCCTGAACCCTTTCCATTTGGCTCTATGTAGCCTAAGTTTTGCTAAGCTTTAAACCCTGTTTTTTTTATAAGTTTTTCTTTTTGTTTTTGGGTAGTAATTTTGTTATTTCTGACTCCATATTATATGATTCTGTTGAAGACTAATTATTTACACATGGAACTAAGTGTTGACATATGTCAATTGAAATATTTATTGTCTAATTAATTTCTTTGCTATTAGTAAATACAAGGAGATTATGATAATATTTTATTTTTAAAGCATGGTAATACTAATACCCTTTCTATGAATACAGGGAGGCTTCCAGGAGCTTATTATAGTCAACGTTTAGGTACACAGGAGCATATGAGCAATAGTAGGCTACAACTTGGAGTGTCCCAGCAGGAGCATGACAAGATGTGCACATTGATTACGCAGTTACAAGGTACAATTGCACAACAAGAGGAAAGGGCTACACAACAACAGGAGAGGGCTGCATAGGAAGAGAAAAGGGTTGATCAACATGATAGTCTCATGGCTATGATGCAAAGGTGAATGGAAAAAAATAGAGAACCTTATGTAGAGGCTTCTTGAGGCATTATTAGATATTGAGGATGATGACGAGACTCAACCCCTGTCTGAGAACCTACGTGATGACCACAATCATGCAAGTCATCCACCAACATGACTTTTGTATCTTGTTTGGATGCATATGAGATGGACTATTGTATATGTATCAACCTTTTGATTAGTATATTCTTGGACATTTATACATATAAGACTCTTTTGAAATTATATGACATGGATGATTTTGATATATTATTTACTTTCATTATATTTGTTTATTAAGTGCAAAACATAAATTGGTATTAATTTGTAGAGAAATAAAAAAAATTCGACTGAAAAGCAATTCCATCGAAAATTGAGACAAAAGTTTTCGACGGAATTTCATTCATTTTCCGTCGAAAATTTTCGACTGAATTTATATTCCGTCGAAAAATATTTCAGGATTTTACGACGGAATTTCATTCATTTTCCGTCGAAAATTTTCGACGGAATATGTTTTCCGTCGAAAATTATTACCAGATTTTTTGACGGAATTTCATTGGTTTTCCGTTGAAATTTTTTTACGGAATCAGTTTTCCGTCGAAAACCATTACAACAATTTTCGACGGAATTTCATTGATTTTCCGTCGAAATTTTTTGACGGAATCAGTTTTCCGTCGAAAATCCTTACAACAATTTTCGACGGAATTTCATTTATTTTCCGTCGAAAACCTTTGACGGAATTTATTTTCCGTCACAAATTGAGACAAGATTTTTCGACGGAATTGCATTTATTTTCTGTCGAAAATTTTCGACGGAATTATTTTTCCGTTGAAACTTTCCACAAAAATTATTCCGTCGAAATTTCCGTCGAATTTTTTTGACGGAATTTGTAATTCCGTCGAAAAAATCGTTACCCACGAAGAAATATTCGACGGCTTCGTTTCCGTCGAAAATCCCGTCGAAAACATCATTTTCGACGGAATTTTAACCATTTTCGACGGAATTTTTCCATCGAAA
The DNA here is from genome assembly GCA_032173675.1 of Gastrolobium villosum. Taxonomy (NCBI): domain Eukaryota; kingdom Viridiplantae; phylum Streptophyta; class Magnoliopsida; order Fabales; family Fabaceae; genus Gastrolobium; species Gastrolobium villosum. Next base: position 65,835 of record JAVKPL010014743.1, on the reverse strand, counting down.
AAAAACCATTTTCTAGTAGTGTACAAAAGGTTGTTACACACTCTAAATGTGAGAAGAATTTCAATGGCCTCGAATCACCATTGACTCAATGCTCTGAACCAATCAAAATTACGTAATTAATAAGAAGGAGAAAAGAATAAGAAAAAATAATTTTTTATCCAAATATTATTTCAGCACATAGAATCTAAAGAACCAATTCCCCTAAAACGGGGGGAATTGTATTGACTTTTGTCTTCGCGGAAATACTAGCAAACCTGGTTGAATTATTGAGTGTGGGTGGGTCTATATCAGTGCTCCGGTTTTGGATTGACTTAGTGGGGGATGAACTCTAGGGGGTCCGGGGACCTATCGGCTTTAAGAACGACACGCATTGTTGATAGAGAAATCTAGATTCCTGTTTACAACAAGTAAAATCACAACCAGCAACAATAATTGTTGATATCTTGAGGACGAACAAAATAACTGGTCTCCCCCTGTGGTCCCCTCATCCACATGGATTGAGTTCGAGCTGAAAGACCCATCACCTACTTTGGGATTAAATTTCGATGCATGTAATTATAAATTGAAATTGCCCCAAAAAAAACTGCGATTATTTATTAGTCATTTAAAAAGTTATAAATGTCTTATTAGTTATTAATTAGTAATCAATGGTAAATATTTGGGTACAATAAAACTTTTGATCTTTTTTTTTTTGGTGGACAAACTTTTGATCTTAGATTCTTAATTAACACCTTTCTCACTTTCATTATAGTTTTAAAAAATTGAATTATGTCCGACACAATTAAGATATATATTTCGTACTGTTTATCATATTACTGCGAAACCTACTTGAATTTAAGTCACCATTGAAGTTCAATCATTAACTTTTTTTTTTGATTTTTTTGTAAAAGAAATTTAGGAAGGAAGGTTGATATATTCCAATGTATGATGTAAGTTCAATCATGAACTTTTTTTTTAATTTTAAAAGAAATTTTATATATATATTTTTTTATTAATTTTAGCTATAATAATTCTTACATATAAGTTACATCAAACCATTAGAAATTGAAAATGAGATCTTTTTGTCGAGATTATTCTATACTATAAATTGAGTCAATTCTCATTTGCCAATCATGAGCATTTTTTGAACAAGTTACTTGAAGAAATCTGCAGCATAGAGGTAGTGCGAATTGGCCAAACATAAAGAATTAGATTCAGAGAAGCAACAGCTTTTAACGATATTTTTATTTAATAAAAAATAATCAAATAAATTAGGGTTTATAATACTATTAAATGAAAAGTCAAATAACAAAAATTACTAAATTGTCCATACAAAAAGAAAAGATAAAAATTAAATAAAAAAATAATTAAAAAAAAATAAAAACGACCCCCAAAGCCAAAGAAGTAATGTGCATGGGTTTAGATCTATCTCGAGTAAACACCGGGAATCAGGGAAAGTGTAAGGATGTGTAGGCTCTAGTTATTGAAATTTGGCTGAGTTTTAGCAAGAAGAAGTAATGTGCAAAAGATTCATCTTTAATTAATACTGAGGAGAGTTATTATAAAAAGAGAGGGGAAAAGCACCATTTTAAAGCTTTTGAATAAAAGAATTATCCGATTAAAGCTCATTCGATAAGTTTTTCCAAAGTAATGCAGTCAAACATGTCACCTATACTGACGGGACTCGTGCTACGTCAGCGCCACGTAAGCAGTCCAATTATCGTAAAACTTCAGAAGACCATAACTTGTGACTCGGATATCCAAATCAGATGATTTTTTTTTATTTCACATAACTTTTCGAGATCTATGCAATAACACCTCATTTGATATATTTTATCTCCCACAAACATAGTTTGAAGATCTTCTGGATAAACGCTCTTGTGATTGTGGTACAATTGTTACAAATTCAAACTATGTTTGTGGGAGATAAAATATGTCAAATGAGGTGTCATTGCGTAGATCTCGAAAAGTTATGTGAAATAAAAAAATCATCTGATTACGCTCTTGTGATTGTGGTACAATTGTTACAAATCCAAACTATGTTTGTGGGAGATAAAATATGTCAAATGAGGTGTCATTGCATAGATCTCGAAAAGTTATGTGAAATAAAAAAAATCATCTGATTTGGATATCCGAGTCACAAGTTATGGTCTTTCGAAGTTTTATCGTAATTGGACTGCTGACGTGGCGCTGACGTGGTACGAGTCCCGTCAGTATCATTGACGGGACTAGTCTCGTCAGCATAAGTGACATGTTTAACTACATTAATTTGAAAAAATTTATCCAATCAACTTTAATCGAATAATTTTTTTACCCAAAAATTTTATAATGGTGCTAAAAAAAGAGAGTATAATAGTTTATGGTCTTCTGGACCTCATTATATGTGAGATAAACATTCTCACTTCTCACTTAATACATAAAATACGTGTGCAAGGGGAATAAGATCAAATAAAGTGAAGTAACATTTGTCATTGTAAGATATAACACCTGTAAAGAGCCAATGTGACCGACACAATAAATTAGACATACGTGACAGCCGATCCAGGAAAAAACAAACAAACTGGTGGAACAGAAAATATTACATTTAGTGAAATGTTTGTTCCGTAAGAAATTTCAAAATAGGATTATATCAAGGGTTTAGCGGATGTAAATTGACTGCACTTAAGGATTGGTGCAGTCATATAAAATTATGTTTTATAATGTGAAAGTATTAAATATGGAGAATAATAATCATATAAGGTGAAAATAAATATAAAACATTAAATATGGGGAATCATAACAATACAAAGGTGGAAATAAATATAATTTCTTTATTTTCTATAATTAATTTTAAACGCGAACTTTCTTTATTCCACCCAAAATGACGTAGTTTTTATGTGACTGCACCAATGCTTATATGCAGTCACATTACAAATCATTGTGCCTTATATGAAATTAGAACACCAAAAGATTTAGGTTTACTTGTTGAAGATATGATTTTTGATTTCTTGAAGACTTCTTGTTTACTCTGATGCCCCTGCAATGGAAAGACCAGAATCTTCCTCTGCAATTCACATCACTCCCTGATCACAACCGTCGATAGGGCGAGTTATGGAGTGACAATTTTTCAACACGTTGTGAATGCAGAGGGGACCTAGCCAAACTTATTAACCCTAGTCTCCTTCCCATCATGGGCCTATGGGTTAGGCCTATACTATTACCCACACTAATCAGTTTACAGATATCAAAGTCCAAATAAAAGGATCAATTAATTAAATGGGCTTTATACTGCACCCCCATATGGATCATGACTTAGCCCGTTTTTATCAAAACAAGAAAAATTAAAATTGATTTAAGGCCAAAATTATTATAAAAATTTCTAACATTCTCCCACTTTGGCAAAATCAATTGTAAAATTTTAATTTAAAAGAGAAAAGGAAAATAAGTTATTTGAAAACGACTCTCGAGCTAAGGACTAATTCTTATAATGTGGCCACATTTTAAGAAAACACATGATCTAAGGTGCGATATCTAAATATGACTTCATCCAACTAAAATCAAATACATTGAATCAGGCGGTGATTATACCCTTACCGATATAAGACCTTGCACTGTCACAAATGTTACTTGACTCCGTCGACTAGTCATTAGTGTGGAGTGTAGCAAGAAAATAGCATGCCAATGTGATCAAGCAATAGCCAAAATGCTATTTTCTCTGCCAGTCCTCAAATTTCTCTCAAATGACTTAAAGCCGGAGAAATTCCATGGTTTATCAAAAAACCATCATATAATCAAATATGGTGTCGACTACGGGCCGTGTAGTCCTAATAACACCATTATGTCTCAAACTCCCATATAGTGTTAACCACAGACATGATGGTTCCAACGACACTGAGTTCCAAAATCATGCCTCAAACTCCAATATAGTGTCAACCACTGGCATGGTGATCCCAAAGACTCTGAGTTCCAAAACCATGCCTCAAACTCCAGTATAGTGTCAACCATATGCATGGTGGTTCTGACGACACTAAGTTCCAAAATCTTCCACAATTGATAAGCATAAATACATGTATTCAAAATATATAATAATAAAACTCAATTCCTTATCAATTGTTCAAAATAAAATTTGTATTAATTGTAGCCAAAATTAAGGTTCAACACAACAAGAAAATAATAAATAATTCGAACTCCCATTAATCAACTAAATCAAAGGAAATTAATATGCCCATATTCTTCACGTACATTTTAAATACCATGGGCCTAATTCCTTCAACAAAAGGTTTGAACCATATGCTTAATAATTAAGTCATCAACAAAATAAATAAATAAGATCCATAGCTAATTAATAACCTGAGAATTCAACATTATTTTTCCATCACCTAAAAAATACAGTAAAATCCAAACAGGCTACAAAATTCAAAATCCTTCGTAAGGAGGCCTCATAGAAAGTTTATTTCAAAATAAAATCATATCCTTATATAAAAAATTAAGCAAATATCTTCCACTAACTCCACAATAACTTTAAGATCACCCAAAATCAATTATATCTCTCCAGCTAAAGAAAATATCAAGTATAATCTCCACATTAACTATAGCCTAACTTTAACGTAATACCTTATCAAAATCAAAATTCATAATAAAAAATCTAGATCTCATATTTATTTATTATAATTTAATCCAATCAATAATTCTATTATGATATTGTTATCATTCATATCATAAGTATAATTATTACAAAAATGAAATTATATTAATTATGGTCAATGGAATAATTTTAACAAAACAATTAGCATATTATAAACTCTCCTTTGGGTAGAGTACACAATATGTAATTATTTCACATTATTTTAAACTTTAACTCAATGCAAATTTCAAAATTGATACATGCAATAATTTCCTTTGGGAATATAATTGCAAACAATAATTTTTTTTGGTAAAATGCAAACAATAATTTTAATTAACAAAGAACCCTGACGATTCACAAATAATATTCTGAATAATCATACCTAAATAATATGAAAAACCGTATAACATATGTTTCCAAAATTCATATTGCATTTACTAAACTACAATTTGTTTCATAAATTTCAATCCATAATATCAACAATTATATATCTTAGCTCACTAGTAAGATTTAATTGACAAAGTGTAACAGCCCGTGTTAACTCGGATTGTTAACATACTAACGTATTAAGCCACGCTTAATTAAAATGCGGAATAACTTTTTCTTTACTTCAATTATGACGTCATTAATCTTAGCAAAATTGATTACTTAATCAATTTCATAAAATACTGCCTGTATGTAAATTGCAAGACAATTAACTGAATACCTCATGTATAATATAATGTGAGTATCTAAAGTCACAGGACTACAACACATAGCCTGGACCATAAATCCTGATACTTTAATACAACTTTAACTAAGAAGACAATAACAAGTCTATGTGGCATGGACAAACCCCATGCTCACCAAATAAGGCACAATGCCCAACAATAGTCTCAACAGACAATATCATAATCATAGCGGAAAAACATAACAGCAGTCAACATCCAACATGTCAGCAGGTCATAACACAGATATGTCTAACTCAGCTCTGGCCTCCTGCCACCTGAGCCCTCAACATTTCCTGAACCTGAAATAAGCATCCCCAAACGTGTGGTGAGATCTCTAAACAAGAAATCTCAGTAAGATAAGGGGTCCTCAAGGATCTTCCACCCCAAGCTCACTTACATGTGCAATATAAGTTCAAAAGCAATATTTCCAATATTAGTTCCAAAACTATGCAGTGCAACAGATATTCGTGCCATGTGTGTTTATACAATCTACTGGCCAGAAAAATGTAGGAATACGTCTAAACCCACATTAGTACAAGGAACACCGCTTGCACCTCACCCACAGCCTCACCATCTCGTATGTACCACATACTTAGGCTTACCGTAAAGGTGGACACCACATTGCATATCATAAAAGCACATTGCATAAAACAGCTCAACAGCATTTCCAAATATCAAAAGCATGTAACACAGCATGCATAAACCACATCCCCATGGGACATGGTGGAACCACAACATGGCTAAACCGAGGACACGAAAGCTTACCTTGAAAGCAATCAATCCAAGCCAAGAGTCCAACCACTCTCAAGTCCAAACACAGCAGTATCACAATCTGTTATGGACCAATAATATATCGTTAATTATGCATCACAAGCATACAACTTAAAGACTACGCCTTTCCTTTACGTTTTACGTCTTAAGGCTTCCAACAAAGCCATAAGCCCTTAATCACATGATTCTGACTTAATTCATTAATTACAGAAGTTCAACTTCCTTAATCTAGGGTCCACAAACCCCCAATAGCCTACTGTTCACACCGCACAGCTACTGTTCTGCGAAATCCCAGAATATCCGAATATTTCTTGGGACATATCCGGATATCACACTGACCATATCCGGATATACCATATCCGGATATCCAGATCCCATATCTGGATATGAATATCCGGATATCAATATCCGGATATCTGTTCGACAAATATCCGAATATCTCACGACAGAATGCAGTTTCTGCATTTCGTGAATATCCACTCCAAAGATCCAGCTTTTAACACTTAATCACGTTAAAGCATGCATCTTTAATTTGTTTTAGGTTCATACTCAGATTACCCTCTTGTTTATTCATTAAACATGGCAAGACATCAACTTTAACCATCAAAACTTAAGATCAAAGGTGGCAAAGCTTACCAAAGCTCAAAACAGAGTAATGTGTGCTATTGGAGCTCCCCAATCTGACTCTACAGGCCTGACCATAAGAGAGCACGAAAATGGCATACAAAGATGAGTTCTTTAATGGCTCTTTGAAACTCTCAAGGTCACCACCAACTGCTCACACTCCAGCCACCTCAAACACAGCAATAAGAACTCACCAAGACAGCCCTCCCAACCCAGAAATATACTCCTTTCACACTCACAAGACCAAAGTCCACTCATACCAAGAGATTTAGTGAAGAGCTATGAAGAAGGGTGATCAAATGGTGATTTCCCAAGCAAGGAAGGGGAGTGGTAGCAAGGGAGCTCAAGCTGCAGCCAAGTCACGTAGGGAAACAGGGTTCTAGGGTTTTGTGCCCATAATAAGTGTATTTATAGCCAAAATCCAGTTAAACGCGCAATATTAACCTTAATAGCAACGCAAAAGATCTTGATCCCAAACTTTGGAATCTAAACCTACACATTTTTCTAAGATTTTTCATGTTTTTATTTTATTTTTCGGAGCACCTTTCCGGTACGCGCTTTTCCATAGCCAATATCAGTTCTGGCATCAGTTCACATTATTTTCACTTGAAACTTGTTTTACAAGTCCTACATAATATTCTAGTATTATCATGCACTTGTTATAATTTTCCGGGATACTTTTCCGGTACGCATTTACACTGGGTAGCAGAACCGGTATCTGCACTTTTCTTCCGAGAAGTGACTTTCAGCATTCTTACCCACTAATTATAATTATTTAATTCAAATAATAATTATTAAGGTCAATTATGGACTCATTTCCTAATTATCATAATTAATTCACTAATTACCTTAATTAGCGGTGCGGGTTCTTACACAAAGCACATAAAATCTATGCTAAAATTGGGAGAGAAAATATTAACATTATAATCACAATAATCTATAATAATTTTCATTAATTAAAATTAAAAAAATAATAATAAATATTTTTCACAAAATTAAACATGAATAAGAACTCACAGAATTAAATATGAATGAGAGAAAATAATTTCAAATAAATATTTATGTATATAAAAAATTAAAATAAATATTTCAAAAGGAATCAAACATGTTTCCAAATCTAAAGAAACTAACATAGTAATTCATTATTAAGGCAAAACAGGTATGTATCAGAATAAACTAAAGGACAATATACACCTTCAATTAAATCAAGATATTATAATGAGGCCAACATAATAGTATGTCCCCCTTTGGGCAGAATGCACTAACCAAGGTTGTCTCCAAGGTCAAAACCTCAGATGAGTTAATCTCCTAGTTTGTATTTATTTTTTAACACCAGCACCCAAAGATTGTTCCTGTGAGTCAAAATAGCATGACCAATTTTCATAAGGCAGGCCTTGTTCGATAACTTTAAGTTTCTAATACCCAGGCCTCCAAATTTCTTTGCACTGCACACCACATTCCAAGGATATGAATAAACCTTCCTCTTCCCCCTGTTTGAACCCCACAAAACCCTCTAATCTTCTGTTCTACTGCTTCACAAGTATGTGCAGGAATCAAAGAAGACTGCATGGAGTATATTGGAAGAGCTCCAGGACTGCCTTGGTTAACACTACCTTACCAGCCATGGAAAGAGACTTCTTGGGTCCTTTCTCTGTCAGAATGGCTTCTTGGGTCAACACAAACCAAGACAATGGCTCCCCCTCTACCCAAAATAGTGAAGTCAGCTCTCACACTCTCAACTCAGTGGCTGGACAACTCAGAATGAACACTCTTCTCCGTCATAATGCTAACCCATACCAAGTCATGGTGTTTTGATGAAGAAAAAGGGAAGAAAGGTGATCACTTGACTCACAAAATGAAGAGGAGGAGGTGACAAGTTGGAGGACACAATATCAGAAAGGGAGGCACAATGGAGGCACGTAGAAATGCTGAGGATCAGTGTTGCGTAATCGGCAAGTGTACCGATCGTTCCAAGTAATAAAGTGATAAGTAGAGTATCTTCTGCACTAGGATTGAAGCACCAAATTTATTATAACTTTTCCTTTCTTTTTCTGATCAATAAGATTGATATAAGAACCTGCACCGCTAATTAAGGTAATTAGTGAATTAATTATGATAATTAGTAAATGATTCCATAATTGACCTTAATAATTATTATTGGGCTTAAATAATTATACTGAGTGAGTAAAAATGCTGAAAGTCGCTTTTCGGAAGAAAAGCGCAGATACCGGTTCTGCTACCCGGTATAAATGCGTACCGTAAAAGTATCCCGGAAAATTATAACGAATGCATGATAATTACTAGAATATTATGTAGGACATGTAAAACAAGTTTTAAGTCAAAATAATGTAATCTGATGCCAGAACTGATACTGGCTATGGAAAAGCGCATACCGAAAAGGTGCTCCGAAAAATAAAATAAAAATATGACAAATCTTAGAAAAATGTGTAGGTCTAGGTTCCAAAGTTTGGGATCAAGATCTTTTACTTTGCTATTAAGGCTAATACTGCGCGTTAAGTGGCCTTGTGCCTATAAATAGACACACTAAGGGCACAAAACCCTAGGTGCATTCTCTCCTACGTGAAAGTGAGGGGCTGAATGGTTGAGGGACTATTTTCTTGTGGGAAACACTGTTTCATTGGTCTTTCACTCTTCTTTGATCAAAGTTGACACCTTTGGCTTTGATTCTTCACCTTCCTTCTTCTATGCACCTTGGTTGTGTGTGGTGAGCCTTGTTTTCTGAGTTGAGGGACTGGTTGAGGGGTGTATTGAGGGCTGTGGGGTTGTCTCCATGGTTATGAGCCATTGTTCATGCCATTAGAGGTTTCAAGAAGCCTCCTTTGGTGCCAAGAACCAACCTTTGGTGTGGCATTTTCGTGTCCTTGGGTGTGCTGGACTTGTGAGCAGCATTGGGAGCTCCTAAGGCACTTTGAACTACTGACTAAGCTTTGGGGTAAGTCACCTTAACTTGATCTTGTGTTTTTGTGGCCTAAAGGTGGTATCTTGGTATGTTAATGGGTTTAACATGTAACCAACACATACGTGAACTTGTATATGCTTAAAAAGGGATCCTTTAACGTGTACATGTGTTAAAAGTCGGATCTTTGGACTGGATATTCACGAAATGCAGAAACTGCATTCTGTCGTGAGATATCCAGATATTTGTCGAACAGATATCCGGATATCGATATCCGGATATGGTATCCGGATATTGATATCCGGATATGGGACCTGGGTATCCGGATATGTTATATCCGGATATGGTCAGTGTGATATCCGGATATGTCCCTTGTGATATCCGGATATCCTGGGATTTCGCAGAACAGTAGCTGTGCTGTGTGAACAGCGAGCTATTGGGGGTTTGTGGACCCTAGATTAAAGAAGTTGAACTTCTGTAATTAATGAACCAAGTCAGAATCATATGACTAAGGGCTTATGGCTTTGTTGGAAGCCTTAAGATGTAAAACGTAAAGGAAAGACGTAGTCTTTAAGTTGTATGCTTGTGATGCATAAATATTGATGTGTTATTGGTCCATATCAGATTATGATACTGCTGTTTTTGGACTTGAGAGTGGTTGGACTCTTGGCTTGGATAGCTAGCTTGCAAGGTAAGCTTTCGTGTCCTCGGTTTAGCCATTTTGTGGTTCCACCATGTCCCATGGGGATGTGGTTTATGCATGCTGTGTTACATGCTTTGATATTTTGGAAATGCTGTTGAGCTATTATATGCAATGTGCTTTTATGATATGCATGTGGTGTCCACCTATACGGTAAGCCTGAGTATGTAGTACATACAAGATGGTGAGGCTTTGGGTGAGGTGCAAGCGGTGTTCCTTGTACTCATGTGGGTTTAGACGTATTCCTGCATTTCTCTGGCCAGTAGATTTGATAAACACACATGGCATGATTATCTGCTGCATCGCATAGTTTTGGAACTTATATTGTAAATACTGTTTTTGAACTTATATTACACATGTAAGTGAGCTTGGGGTGGAAGATCCTTGAGGACCCCTTGTCTTACTGAGATTTCTTGTTTAGAGATCTCACCCCACGTTTGGGGACGCTTATTTCAGGTTCAGGTAATGTTGAGGGCTCAGGTGGCAGGAGGCCAGAGCTGAGCTAGGCTATCTGTATTTTGCTGACATGATGGATGCTGTTTATTTGACTGTTGTTTATGTTTTCTGCTAAGTTTATGTTGAGACTGTTATTGGGCATTGTTGCCTTATTTGGTGAGCATGGGGTTTGTCCATGCCACATGGTTTGTAGTGTCTTTTAATTGAAGTTGTAATTAAAGTATCAGGATTTTGACCCAGGCTATGTGTTGTAGTCCTGTGGCTTTAGATACTCACTTATTATTTATATATGAGGTATTCCAGTTAGTTGTCTTGCAATTTTCATACAGGCAGTATTTTATGAAATTGATTAAGTAATCAAGTTGGCTAAGGTTAATGACGTCATAATTGAATTAAAGAAAAAGTTATTCCGCATTTTAATTAAGCGTGGCTTAATACGATAGTATGTTAACAATCCGGATTAACACGGGCTGTTACAATTGATATTGGAAATGGTTGTGATTTGTGAAAACTGAGAACAGTTCAAGAAAGTGTAAATAATTCAAAGGTTCTTTTAAGACTCAAGAACAAAAGATTAAGATTGACAAAATATTTAAGAAAATATTGCGGTAAAAGACGCCAACACCTTTATGATCCCCACCTTGTAATCTGAATTAAGATTTACATTTAATTTAACCATTGATCAAACGATTCACCATCTTTTAATTGATTAGTTGAGCCCTAATTCCTTAGTAACCTTGACTTTATTAACCCTATTAGAATCCTAATCCCTTATAAATCCCTTTTTAGGTTAAACTTTTGAATCAGTGAATCCTTAATGTTTGCGGTTCAAGTAGCCTATCCCTAGTGCATACATGAACAATTACTTTCCTTTTTGTCAGGAAATAGAATCCCAATATCCCTATTGAAAATCATAACCCTCGCAATCACGATAAAGTGATCAGTTCTAAAAGAATTAAGAGATGAAGAATAAAGGAAAATAAATTCAATGGGAATAAACAAATATAAAATTAACCAAATTACAAGGGGTTCACATCGAGGGTTGTGACCCTTACCACAATAATAAAAGACTAGCCAGACATATTCATGTATGACAATTCAAAGTATGGAAAAGATTTCATAAATAAATAATAACCAGAAGAATGGAAAGAAGAAATCTTGAATCTTCAATCACCAAGAACCTGCTCCGATTTCTGTTCTTCGTAATTTCTCCCGTGCAAAAGTCCTTCCTACTAGGGTTTGAGTCTCTATTTAGAGACTTTTTTTCTTTAGAAATCTTGATCATTATATATCCAGCCCAATCTGTTCTGATTATTGATTTCTCGTTGGGTTTATTTTTTCTAAAGTTACTTTAGATAATTCTATCTAATGTTCATCGAAACGAAGTCATTTTGGGGCAGAAAACGTGGTGTTTTTGTAATTTTAATTTATTTCAGGGTTATAATAGTCTTTATCATTCTAATTTTTTAATTTTTCAACCCCAAAACGACGTCATTTCGATGAACATTAGACAAAGTTGTCTAAAGTAACATTAGATATTTTTTCCCTTTCTCGTTCCTCCCACGCTACTAGCGTGAATTCCACGCTATCAGTGTGGGAATTTATTATCAAAGCTGGAAGTTCACGCTACTAGCGTGGTTCCCACATTGCAAGCGTGGTTAGACAGAATGGTTGGCGCTACCAGCGCGAATTTCACGCTATGAGCGTGGATGTCTCTGGATAGAAAGTCCTTCTGGCGCTGTTAGCGCCAAACCCACGCTATTAGCGTGGGGCTTCAATTTTTGAAATTCCAAATTGGACTTCTTTTGTCTTGTTTTCTACAAAATTAGAAGGAAATCAGTGGCACAATCTCTGATTGAGATTTATCAAATTAACAGTAATTACAACCCTTTTTATCCAGGTTTAATCAAGATTTCTTTCTCTTTTTGGCTCAAAATCCTATATATGCTGGAGGCATATTAATCAGCCTAGGGTTTAGTGCCAACCACTAGATATAGTCCACTTAAGTTTAAACCTACTGTATTAGCACTAATAGTTCCGCTTATCTTTTTAATTTCAAAATTTAGATTCTGAACCTAGCCATTTTTCTAGGATTTTTCATATTTTTATTATAATTTTCGCAGCACTTTGCCTGTACGCGCTTTTACATAGCCGGTATCAGTCCTGACGCCAGTTCTCATTATTTCGACTCCAAACTTGTTATACCAGTCTTATATATTATTCAAGAAATATTCATACCCTTATTATAATTTTCCGGGATACTTCATCGGTACACATTTATACCGTGAAGCAGAACCGATATCTGCACTTTTCGACAGAAAAGTGACTTTCAACATTATTAAATCCTTATAATAATTATTTAAGTCTTCTCATAATTATTCTAAGTCAATTATGGAATTATTTCATAAAATCACATTTAATTTAATTAAATTCCTAAGTTAACGATGTGGGTTCTTACATAAAGACTAGCTTAAATAGGTATATGAATCCTTGTTTTAGGTGAAAACCACATAATGAGCCTTAGTTGGGTCGCAATTCGGCACTAAAGCGCACTATTTTGACAGCAAAATTATGGTCTCATATTTTGGGCATAAATTAATCTATACTCATCCGATTGTGTGATCTTGGTCTGGTTGAAAAGATAAAAGAGAGATTTACAACGTCTGTGAATAATACAATATCAAAATCCATTATCTTGGATACGAAAAATTATCCGAAAGACTGCTTCAAGAAAATTTTACTAAATCGTTGCTCCTCCTTTATCGCTTTAAGCCCTTCTAACTTAACCATTGCTCAAATGCTCCAATTCAACCCAGTTGTCCTACAAAACAAGCAAAATTCATTCAAATAAGTTAATAATTCAAAGTTAATGATTTTTAGCTAAAGAACCCTAAGTTCTCATGCTTTTGACTAGTTAATAATGCGATTTTAGTCCTTTAAAATATGATAAACTATGAGTTTATTAGTTAGCGATTATATAATTCAAAATACAAGTCATCCATAAATTAATATTTTATAACAATAATGAGAATTTAGTTTAGGTAATCCATACATATATTTTCTAGTATAGGATATTGTGTCTACTTTTTTCATGCCTACTTTGTTTACTTACTTCTAACACTGTTAGATCAGAATCTCAACTAACTTTCATCATTTCTCTCTCTTCTTAAGATTCTGATTTAACAGTGTTAGATATGAGTAAGTAAAGTATGTATAAAAAAAAGGAAGGCATATTATCTTATCCCATATTTTCTAGAGGAGGGATATTCTTATTTTCTACTACCAACTTACTACCTATCTAATCACCATTAGATCAACATTTTCTCTTTTTTCAATTTTTTTTTAGCATTCTCTCTCTTTGATTCAATGATGATTAGATAGGTAGTAAGTTGGTAGTAGGAAATTTTGGTAGTAAGAATATCCTTCCTCTATCTTCTAGACAAAATTATTTCCCTTTCGAACTTTTAGGGGGCAAAATTTTGTAGTTGTTGGATGGAGCTGGCAAATAATTCTTATTTGGACCCTTAAACCCATCTCACGGGATTATGTTGAAAATATGGCCCAGCTAAACAGTAAGGCAATCTTTTAAATTGTTCAAGCTAATTATTCGAAGGATGACACGCACAATATTCATTCCTTGTTTGCAATGGCTGAGGATTTTAATCGTTGTATAGGTCAATATACACAAGTCAACGAATAAGAAGACTTAAATATAATCTTAGTTATTATTGTCATTTCATTTAACAATTCACATAATTGATAAATTAAAGTAATTACATATAAATGAGATATACAGTTAGGATTGAATATAACACTTTGAGCAAGTATGGACTTAGAGCTAGGTTGTAATGGGCGAAGTATATTACTGTGTGGATACTCGAAGTAGCATATATATATATATAGACCAAATCTCCATGTTAGATATCGTAGGTGTTATATCAAAGCGAGGCTGAGAGAAAGGGGATGTGAATGGATACAGTGACATTATATTTCAATAGAGTAGCAACTCATACAAATATTGATTTGCAGATATCTCCCCAAGCGGTGAGGGAAGTATATATTATATCAATATAAATTGGTCATACCCCTTCATTCATATTAGTATTTGGTGAGATGAGAAATTAACTTGGTTATTTTTTTATTTATTTTTTTGGTTATCCATATTAACTTGGTTATTACTATGGCTTAGGGGTGTTGATGAAAATGCAAAATTAACCCAAGAATTGGCTTAGCGATATAGAGATGGCAAAACGGGTCGGCCCGCCTCGACCCGCCCTGCCGCCAAAAATGGGTTGGCCCGTCCCACCCCGCATTTTGATATGGGTTGAAAATCCCAACCCACCCTGTTTTATGGTGGGTTGGCGGGTCAACCCGCCTAAAAAATAATTAAAAATTAAAAATAAATTATATTTTATTAATTTTATAATATTTCTTATTTTCATTTCACAATCCCTTTAATTTTTTTTTTCAATTTCAAACCTAAATATATATACTAATATTCACTCAAATATTTTTTAAGAACTTATTTTTGCCTCAATATATGGATAACCTTTGTAATAAATAAAGTTTTTCTTATTTATTTTTTCTAGGTGAGCACTAAGATGAAAAAAATTTATATCACAAAAAGCTTAGTGACAAATAAAATACTACCTATTAGTATAAAAAATAAAAATAAATAAAAATACATAAAAAATCTGACCCGCGGGTCAACCCGTCCCGACCCACCACCAACCCGTTTTGACCCACAACTAAGCGGGGTTGAGGTGGGTTGGTGGGTTTAAATATATAACTCAACCCGCAACCCGCCCCGTTTTGGCGGGTTGACCCTTCAGGTTCAACCCATATTGCCACATCTAGCGATGGGTACGCCATGACCACAAATTGTAAATTTTATTTATGTAATTATTTGGGATAATAATGTAAAAAATATTGGTATAAATTTATTTTTCTTTTCTGTCTTTAATATGCTAATTATGTTAATTGTCTATTTTAATTAACATTAAAATTAAATTGAGATATACGCGCAACATGACCCAAACACCACTAAACACAATTTAAAGAAATGAAAATGCAAAAGCATCTGTTTAAATTGTTTTAAAGTGCTAAAACATAAAATAAGACTTCCTTGGTTAGTTGTTTTTTTATCTAATTGTTTTGAAAACTTGCTCTCTATATTTTGTTTGGGTTTTATAAGAGTTATATATGTTGTAGGAAAAGTGATCGTGTTATGTTATAGAGATTCGTTTTGCATGCCGGAGTTTTTTTTTTTTTTTGCTGCGGGCCCCACAAAATGTTGTGTGTGTAGGAAATTTTATAAGGTCATGTTACATGATAGATGATAAACCCATTTTGTTTTAGAAATAGAAAATAAGAATACATTTTGAAAACCTCAAAAAAAAAAATATACATATTGAAATTTTTATTTTTTTCTTTTGAATATTATATGTATTACAAAGGACTTGGTCCAGTTAAACTAGTAAATTGCAGCACATTTAAGTTTTTCAAATCTTATTACCAAAAAAAAAAAAAAAAAAACTTTTCCAAATTTTAAACAAAATTATTCTCTAAGTTGTACCAATGTAACAATTTTCTCATGAAGATATATAAGCTAATTTACTATGCATAATTTCTCGTTGTTGCTAGCTAAAACCAAATCCTAATTTCAATATCACAAAGCATTGGAAGTGGGATGTGTCTAGCTAATAAGTTGAGTTAAGAAGCCATATAATCAACAGTTTCTCAAACCTGAGCTTTCCAATTATGTGACATCATACAGTGGTCAATTTTTTGCCCTTACCAACATCCGTAACATAACCTCTCATTTTCACTATACAGTCTGCACTACTACTGATATCAGACATACTTGTTCTCTCTCTTCATTATGTGTATATCCAAAGTCTAATAATTACAAAAATTTATCACAAGCATTTCTGAATTTCCCAAAAAGAAAAAAACATTGATGAATCAAAAGAAACGGTCATCCACAAACACCATGCAAGTGGCACACTCCCAAACGAAAAACGTAATTACAAATCTCTTTTAAAAATTCGACCAAAGTTGTGGTCGAGATTCAATCTCTCTGTCACTTCCAAAAAAGGAAACAAAAACCACACACGGAGTTGGATAATCTTATAAGAAAAATGGTAATGTGGTCATGTTATTTGATCATAATTATTTGTTTAAAAATTATATATATTTTTCTCTCTTATATCTCATTATTAATGAATGGTTGTGATCAAATAATATTGAATATTTTTTAATACGAGAGGATATAAATCCCACAAACACACACCAACCCCATTATATGAGCACTCATTCTTCCTCTCTTAACCCCACTCCCTTCTCATTCACAGGCAAAAATTATAAACCTCAGTTTTGCTTTGCATGCATAGTATTGGAGTTTAATTAATTTCCCGTTTCATTGTTAATTATTTGAAGGCTGAAACTTCATTTTAGAGCGTGAATCTAGAATTGATGCTCGCGGTGTCACCTTTGAGGAGCACCAAAGATGAAAACAAAGGAGAGATGGAGAGTTTTTCGATGGGAACCACAACCCATGATTTTGGTGACTTTTCAGATGGGAACTTATTGGAAATCATTGACTTTGATGACCTCTTTGTTGGTGTCGACGTCGACGGCGATGTCTTGCCGGATTTGGAGATGGACACTGAGATGTTCGCCGAGTTCTCCTCCGTCAGCGGCGGCGAGGAATCGGAGATGAACTCGTCGGTTTCGGTGGAAAACAGCAAATGTGATGAACAGAATAGAACTAGTTCGAAGAATGAAGATGAAGATAAGACTTGTTGTGGTTCGAGTCAACGTTCGGGGTCAACCCTAGGGGAGGAGATAGTGAGCAAAAGAGATGAATCCGTTGAGGTGAATCCTTCCCCAAAGGATGGTGCAAAAGGAAGAAAATCTTCAGCTCAATCAAAGAATCCTCAAGGGAAGAGAAAAGTCAAGGTAATTTGCTTCCTAGCTTGATAGTTTAAACTCTTTTTTCTCAATAAGTGCTTTATTTTATTTATTTTTTCCGAAAGAAGAATTCCATAAACACAATTAATTATTGGCAAAACTGTGTATCATTTTAAAGGATGTAAAATTGTGTTATTTTAAGAGAGAGAAAAAGAGATAGATAAAGGAATAGAGAGAGTTGATAAAAAAAATTAAATATGTGAGTCTCATTTTTTTGTGAGAGTGAAATAATATAAGTTGTGTCATATTTAAAAGAATAAGCATTTTTGCCTTACTTATTTCTGCCAAACATTATTTTCTCTACTATAAGGACTTCATCACATAATTCTCCTCTCTTTTCTTTTTTTTCTTTTTTTTTTTGATATATAAAAGTTTAGATTAGTGAAATACATGTTTATTTATTTTTATTTTTTTACACTTAGAAAGATCACAAACCTTAGTGAGAATTTACGGTAAGATTATATATTCCCTAGAAAAAGATAATCTTATGAATCGAACCCAATTCACTATTGGCATGGACCAAAAAGGTTTGACTAGGTATACTAACCGATCGAGTTCAAATGAAACATGCTCCTTATCACTTGAGGAATAAATATTATTGGTTTTATTGAAGCTCATGGGCAACTATAAGCTAATCCTTAAGGTTCAGTCTCTATCTCAATTATGGGTCTGGACAAAGTTTCTGAGTGTCAAAAGAAGTCACGGGTACCCAAAGTTGTGGAGAGAGAGAAAGAGAGAGTGGGTTGTTAAAATGTTTGTGGGATTGCGATTTGATGTAGTACTATCTGATGGGGTGTGTGTGTGTGTTTGTATTGGCTTGTGTGTAGGTTGATTGGACCCCAGAATTGCATAGGAGATTCGTGCAAGCTGTGGAACAACTAGGAATGGATAAGGCTGTGCCTTCAAGGATTTTGGAGATTATGGGAATTGATTGTCTCACTCGCCATAACATTGCTAGCCACCTTCAAGTAAATCCTCCAACTTTTTCTCTTTCTATTTGATTTTCTATCTTTATATCAATTTCAAGCACTAAGGTTCAGAAAATTCTAATAAGAGAAATTAAAATTGAAATAATATTATGCTTATTGTTGATTGTAGTTAATTTGTTCCATTTCTTTTTTCTTTCTTTTTTTTTTCTTGGAAACTCATTAAATGTACGAGTAAAATTTGATAAGCAAACCCCAGCTCAGTTGGCCAAGAGTTTGCTTGAGTCAGGGGTTCCAACCCTGCCTCAAGCAAATTCCCTTCCCCATACACTCACGAAGTGGGTATTTAAACTGGGTCGGCCTTTTTTGGAAATGATGCTTATTAATTGTTGATTGTAGTTAATTTGTTCCACTTCTTTTTTCTTTCTTTTTTTATTGGAAACTCATTAAATGTACAAGTAAAATTTGATAAGCAACCATCTTAACCCAAGGGCAGACTGAAGTTATTAAGTGATTAGTATATATTAATTTTATATTATATTTCTCTACCATACTTATTCACGCAGGTATATTTCTTTGGACTTAAAGTATAAATATTATAATTTCCAAAAAAATAATATAAATATTATACATATCTATTTTTTTATTCTATCTCGTGCTGAGTTAACTGAAGACGATAAATGAATAAATGAAGGTACATCAATAATTTTATAGAATTTAAGGGCAGAGTTCTTAACTATGTAGGTTTTTGAATGCAGAAATATAGATCCCATAGAAAACATTTGCAAGCGCGTGAAGCTGAAGCAGCAAGTTGGAGTCAAAGGAGACAATCATATGGTGTAGCAGCTGCAGTTGGAGAAGGGAAGAGAGATGTTAGCCCTTGGCTTGCACCCACCATGGGTTTCCCTCCCATGACTCCAATGCACCATTTTAGACCCCTACATGTATGGGGTCATCCCTCCATGCACCACTCCTTTATGCACATGTGGCCAAAACATCTGCCACATTCTCCGTCACCACCACCACCGCTTTCATGGGCACCACCAGCAGCTCCTCCACCACCTCAAGACCCTTCATTTTGGCATGTCCTGCAGCACCAGCAGGTTAACTCTCTAAACTATTAATACTCTCGTATTATAATTGAGGTTACGGGTCAACTGTTTATAAATAAATTAATGGGAAAAGTATTTTTGTCAGTGAGCTTGAAACGACGTCGTTTTTAAATTATAAGATTAAAAAATTATAATGATAAAGACTAATATAACCCTATAATATATAATAATTACAAAAACATCTTGATTTCCGCCCAAAATAACGTCATTTTGAGCTGACGGGAAGTGACACAGAAATCCTTTGCCCTAAATTAATTGTTAAAAAAAATACGCCAGGTTCGATAATAATACAAAAAAAAAAAACCGTTAATTTGCCTTGAGTGAGATCATTTCACACAATTTTATGTCACATGAAATTAACAATTTAAAATTTTCGGAAAAAATCAAGCCCATAAATAACGGAGTTTAAATCTGATTGATTATGAATATATCAAAATAAGTTATCTAAGTGTAAGTTAGTAGTGAAGAATTTGAATGAGATTATAGGTTCGAATTTTAACATCACCGTTATAAAAGAATATATCAAAATTAAATTCTAATTATAATACAAGTTATGGTTATTATTATTTTTTAAAATAAAAAAAATAAAAAACTCATACTAAACGAACTAATCCCAGGAACACCTTGTTTTGCACAACCTCTGACAACAACGGTAACAATTCATTCATTCACCTTACTGTTTTGGAGCCACGCAAGTTGTCTTTTTTCTCCTTTGAGTTTTGGATCCTTTTTACAAACAACATTCCCATAGATAATTATTGTCATATATACTCACAATTCCACAACCACAAACTATAGTATAGTATAAGTTTGGCTCACTCACTGAATCATATAATACAAATAACATGCAGAGATTTGGATGTCCACCTGTCCCTGGCATCACACCCCTTGCCATGTGCAAAGCAGATCCCATCAATGGCGTACCTGGTCCCGTGCCCCTCTTCGATTCCCATCCGGTAAATTTTCTCATAATCTCTCCTCTCTTGTTTCATTTCCTTTCCTCCCAAATTCAAACATGTTTGCATGTGTACCTATTAAATTTTATTAGAGAAATTTCCTTTTAAGTAACTACACTTGTAGTTGTACAAACTTACATTTTGATAGCCGCATATATAACATCCTAAGTCTAATTGTGACTTTTTATTAATGACTTTTTATAAAATGAATCATTACTAGATTGTGCAAATACGCACGTCATATAACTTGTGCAAGTATTTTCTCCCTCTATGTTCAAAATCACGGTTGACTGACTCTTATGTCCTTGTTTTCTTGTTTTTTTTTTTTAAATTATCATTTTGACCCTCCTTACAAATTGGAAAAAATGTTTGTGATTTTGAATGACACAATTTATACCATTTTACTCACGAAGAGGTTGGACCCACACTTTTATATTCTTTTGTCAACTCTTTCTCCTCATTTATTTATTTTTTTCTCTCACTTAAAATGACATAACTTTACCTTCTTTAAAATGATACATACTTTTTCCTTACAAATTATATATCAATATCTTTGTTTAATCACGTTTACCAATTGAGTAACTGCCTCATGTAAGAGTAATTAACTCAAGCAAGTGGACAACTCAAATCTGGATCCATATATATTTTTTATTCAAACCAAGTTCTAATTTTTTTACATGTATAAATGGACTTAGGATGAGAGTTTGCGAGTCCAAAACAATTGAGAACAATCTTCATCCAAACTCTTTATACACTAAAATTGTATAAACTTTGGAAGAGCATAACTTATGGCTCGGTTGTCCGAATTGGATCCTTTTTTTTATATTTTATATAACTTTTCAAGATCTACGCGATACCAAAATTCCAGGAGGGGATTTGGTCAAAAAAAAAAATTCAAAAAAATGCTTCCTTTGATGAGTTTTGGGAATGATAAAGTATATGGGTATAAATCTTTAAATACAATATCACATGAACAAAAATATGTAAATAAAATTTAGTTTAGGGTATAAAGAGCTTGGATGAAAATTATCCTCTATTGTTTTGGACCCTCGACCACATATATAAAGTTTAAATATGTGTGTGCATGATATAATAAGCATGAATTAATAAAAAAATGAAGCCAATTTTACTAGTCATATTAGAAATTAACATAAAATGATCATGTTTTGACACCTTACATTGTATGAGGACCGTCCTCTGTTGTAAAGGACTAACAAGTATCCATCCCATGTCCATTTATATATATACAAGACATTAAACTTGGTTTCAATAAAAGATACCACTAACTTTAAATAACTTATTCGAGTAACTTGCGATCAACGTGATCAATGGGGCAATTGATATATGAATTCGATAAAATGTTAAAGTTAATAAATAATTTAAAAGGGGGACAAAATAGTAAAAAGTTTAATTGCACGGGCACAATAGTCAATTACCCCCAAAACCGCACACACAGATATATATATATATATATATAACCCGGAGATATCCCCTTCATTGGAAGGGCGGGTGCATTGAACTTCAGTACCGGATGAAGGATGAGACTAACCCCCAACCGAGAAGGAGACACTTTCCTCCTCTGGTCCCCAGGATTTGAACCCTGACTCAAGCAAACACTTGGGAACTCAGTTGCCAACTGAGCTACCCTTTGGGGTTACACAGGCATATCTTTGTTCGTCTGCATGTGTCTATAAAGAGAAACTTACGTTGGTTCACATTGCAGTAGCTTCATGTTTCATTTTTCATAATTTGTTTAACAACTGAAGTCAAGAAAGAAACTAATTACC
The DNA here is from genome assembly GCA_032173675.1 of Gastrolobium villosum. NCBI lineage: Eukaryota > Viridiplantae > Streptophyta > Magnoliopsida > Fabales > Fabaceae > Gastrolobium > Gastrolobium villosum. The sequence continues at coordinate 43,322 of JAVKPL010014743.1, read as the reverse complement.
AGCAGTTAAGCCAATGAAATGCATATAATAGTAAAAGTTTATTTTGATAGGCTTTAAAAAAAATTATGCATTGTTTTTTTAAAGGATATTTTTAAAAAATAAGAGCTATTTTGAATTTGAAATATCTAAAAAAAACACTTTTATTTTTTACATAAAACACTTTTAAGTAAAAACCTCTATTTTGGGTTTTTTCAAAAGCCATAAATCTTGGCTTCCAAAAAAAAAAAAAAAATACATTTTTGGGGATTTTTCTTGAACTTTTGTATTTTTCGAAAGCTGCATAACACACCCGAAATAAAAACACTTTTATTTCGGGAAAAAAAATGGGTAAAGTGTGTATCATTTTAAAGGATGCAAAGTTGTATCATTTTAAGAGAGAGAAAGAGATAGATAAAGGAGGAGAGAGAGTTGACAAAAAAATAAAGGTGTGGGTCCCACTTCTTTGTGAGAATGAAAGAATATAAGTTGTGTCATTTTTAAGGATAAACACTCTTCCAAAAAATCATTCATTAAAAAAATGCCCATCGAATGGACCCATTATGATTGCAGTGTTGTAGGATATAAACGTACTACATATGCAATTATGCATATTTCATGAAGAGTGGAATTACATAATTAATTAATTTGTATATTATTTTATTTTAATTTGACAGTCAAAGGAGAGCATAGATGCAGCTCTTGGAGATGTTCTATCAAAACCATGGCTGCCACTGCCTCTTGGACTGAAGGCTCCAGCGCTTGATAGTGTTCTGAGTGAATTACAGAGACAAGGAATTCCAAACGTTCCACCCTCTTGTGATTGAATACCAATCCTTCATGTGGTGTCCTCTTGAAAACAACTAAACCCTAATTCGACGACTTCACTTCTATTACATGTTGCATTGCATATATGTTATCTAATCGAGAATGTGACTCGTTCATATTTTTCTTCTCTCGCTTTTACCAACAAAATGGAAAAGAAAAAAAAAAACTTTTAAGAATCATTTTTTTTTTCTAATGTGCGATATATATGGCACGAGTTATAACTTATAATAGTTTGGCAAAAGCATAGTTGTATGAATTTTTTGTGGAAGATTTTTCAATTAAAAGCACATTTGATAAATTTTATCGGATTAAGGCAGTCAAACACGTCCAAAAGCAATGATGGAACGAGACTGGTTGTGCAAGCAATTCCGTAAAGGGAGTTGACGACACCCAATCCCGTCAGAGACATTGATGACACTCCCACTCCATTTCAGCCACTACCATCAAACAAACTAACGTAATGAAATTAAATTATTCCCGTCAAAGTATTTGACCTATCACAGGTCTTGAAGTTTGATAATAAATCATGTCTAATTTGTTGACCTGCACAAATTTGATAATCAGGTCTTGCTTGGGTTTTTTCTTAAAAAAAAAAAAAAAAACTAAAAACAAATTAAGTGATAGGACCATGTTTAAATAATATGGCGTTGAATCTAACTTGCTTTCTACTGTGATAGACACATTTTATGTATCTAATTGGATTTAAAAAGTTATAATTTATTCTAAATTATTTGTTACTTTAAAAAATAAAAATATATTATTTTCCTAACTCTACTTTATTTTTTTATTTCTACTTATTGGAATAAGAATGATTTAATAGAGTGAAAGTGTAATATAATCAAATAAACTTAATTTTAGCTTACCAAAAAAAAACTTATATTTTCATTAAATTGAAAAGTATTTAATGAATTATTTAATTTTTGTGCAAAACTTTAAACAATGATTATTTTAAAACTAAAAGAATTTGTTCTTCTAAATTTTGTATTATGTACTTTTAAATTTTGAAACAAATCTTTTTCGTATTATGTACTTTTGAATTTTGTATTTTATGTATTTATATAGAAATTTTGACACAACTTATGCTTATATCATCAGGACATACAAATAAAATATAAATATATTAAATATAAATTTTAAAAATGAAATATAAATTTTAAATATTTTATGAATTTTAATTATCATTTCATTTATGTTTTTGTTTTATTTTATTTTAAAAACAAAATATATTTTAAAGTTTTTTTTTTAATAATTGGCATGATTAGATTTAATTTGATTTTAAATACATTAATTTAATATATTACTTTTAAATAAAATTAGAATTAATATATTATAAACATAAATGTATTTAAAATATTTTAATTTTATTTAACCCGATGATATAAGCATAAGTCGGGTAAATGTAAATACATAAAATACAATTAGATGCATAAAATGTGCCTATCAATATAGAAAGCAAGTTAAAATGTGCCTATCTCTCAATTTTTATAATAAAACACGTCATTTTTTAGGGTGGGTGATGTAAAATTATGGGAAAAATAGGCTTTCAGGAAAACGCAGAAGTTTTCTGCTATATTATATCATTCTTCAATAATTAAAAGTCCCCCCTCACATCTTCTAACCAGCCTTTTAATCACGTAATACAAAAAGTAACTGACAATAAAGGACCATCAATGGTCTTAAAAACTTATATATAACGGAAATAATCATAAACCAAACATAAAGTCATGCAAACTGAAACATATGTAATTATTAAAATTCATAAAAAGCCTTACAACTAAAACATTAATTGAAAGATATGTTCATAAGATGATCAAGTGATTTGTAGTGATATTTAGAATAAATTTCAGCCCAAACTTTATTGAAATCTGAACGACACCGACTCTACTCCTCCTGTTTCTGCTTCAGTTGAGTCCAGGAAGGCACTTCAAGAAATTTTAGAATAAATTTCACAACGCTCCAGGAAATCATTCAATTCCTCCATAAGATCAGGATGCTTTCCAAGTAAATCGGTTACAAAATTTTGCAAATCATTCCTTTTTATTGTTACACTGCTGAAATTATGAAGGCACCTCAAGAAAGCTTGGTAGTCGTAAGTGTTCAACTTCTCCTTAACATGTTCAACTTCTCCTTAACTTTCTCACAGAAACTGAATGCTTGACAGATTTCTTTGGAGGAGCCTCATCCTCATCAAGGGTTATCTCATATCCCTTTGGCAGGAAAGTGTTAAATCCAAAAATCAAATTATTGTGCCCTTTGAATAGCTCCTTCACCCTTGCAATGACACCAGCCACGTCAGTCCTTTGAGCGCCGAAATCTTTCATGAGCTTAAGGAACATGTCATATTTTTCTCTTTTGTCCTGAAACATGTCTTTCACTTCCTTCAAATAGGAAAAGGCATCATTGATAGTCAGTTTCTGGGAAGTAGTTGCTCCCCCACCAACGCTGCCACGTGAGGAACTACAGGGGCGTTTGAATTGAGAGCCAGAACCAGCATGAATGCCATCATCCCTTACTCTCTTCATCTTTTTTTTTGGTGAAAACTCTCTTCATCTTTTATCGGTTCTCTGAGGGACAAGAGAAAAAAAAGAAAGAAAAAAAAAGAGTTAAGGGTTTGATCGGACAGAACAACACGTAAGGCAAACAAGAAAAACTAGAAATAGGTTTCTTCTTTCTCAAAGACCAATTCAACCATTTCAAAAACAAGAAAAATCACAAAATAAGAAAAACAACAAGTAAGGGTTTGATCACTTACGTTGTTACGTTAGAACGAGGAATTGAATTGAGATAGAAAGAGTGTGAAAAGCAGAGGCGGTGGGAACCAATCTCAAAAAATAGGTTTCTTTTTTCTCTGTCTCTCTCTTGCGTTGTTACGTTAGAAGGAGGATACTTATAGTTTTTTTATAACCACAATTCCGCAAATCAACGGTTATGATTTTTGTAAATTAAACTCATTAATTAATTATTAATTCACAATAAATGATAATTGTTAATTGACGGAAATTAACAATATAAAGTTATGGTTGTAAGAGGTTGTAAAAAAAATTTTAAGTATAACTTCCTCTTTTTTATATATCAAAGATGAAGAAGGTTATACTTACAACGTTTTTTTTACAACCTCTTATATTCATACTTTATTACCGTTGATTTCCGCCAATCAACGGTTATGATTTTTGCAAATTAAACTCATTAATTAATTATTAATTCAGAAATGATAACCATTGATTGACAGAAATTAATGGTATTAAGATATGGTTGTAAGAGGTTGTAAAAAAAAAGTTGTAAGTATAACCTTCCTCGTTAAAGATATGGATTAGTATTATTATATATCCATGGAGTGATGGATCAATCAACACTACAAGAAACTTGCTATATTAAGGCGGTTTTCATGGTATTCTGAGGTGGTTATAACCGCCTTTGATTGATACGACAGGCGGTTCCATAACTGCCTCAATTACTACTGTCGAAAGGCTATTTAGGGCGGTTAAAATAAAGCGCTGGTAGAACCGCTTAAAATAAATAGAGGCGTTTCATCTGGCGGCTATTACCGCCTTAATTAGCAGAACAAGAATTTGATGTGTAATCAAGGGTGGTTTATTTAACCGCCTGTGTATGACATATGGAGGCCTTTATGGGAACCGCCTCATTTAAATTTTTTTTTGGCGGTTTATGAAACCGCCTCTGTATAAGATATGGAGGCTATTTTTGTAAGATTTAGGCGGTTTGTTAAACCGCGTGCATATAAATTCTGGGCTGTTACCTGTGTTCCTATTTTTCTAAGGCAGTTTTCGAACCGCCTGCGTTCAATGGCTGGATTAATAATATTTAAAGCATTTGGCATATATAGGCAGTTGATGAACCGCCTGTGAATTTATATAAATTTTTTTATATAATTATCTAATTTTGTTTATGAACGTTTACTTAAAACCCTCCAAGTGCATTTAATCTGTTTGTTTTTAATTGTTGCATTTGAACATGCAATTTTAACATCCTTGAATTAAAAGCATTATATATATCAATTCATCACAAGATTAAAAGCCCATAATTGCATACATTAACCAAAATCATACAACAAAATGTTTAACAACCATAAAAAGTCTCAACTGTTATGGAAAAGTCTTCAACAAATCCAACATGATAATGACAAAAAAGCAAGAACATTATCGATCCAACATCAATGACTACATCAACTATTCAACTTTGTGGTGGTGGTGGTCGAGGTGGAATTTGATGGGATGAATACGGTCCTTCACAATTTGGGTCATAACTTGCATGAGAAGATCTTCTAACCCCGGGAGAACCCAAATCTGCTACCTGATACATTGGGGGAAAAAATCACTATATAACTATCCATGATAAACCTGATATCTATCAAATTTTTCTGGCCAACTACTTACATACACTATCCCACAATATTCCACAAGCACAAAAGATTTACAATTCATACTACTCTAATTACACTTCCAAAAGACTAGCTTATATATAAGAAAAAAAAAGGCATCATCCACGATGAGTATTCTTAAAAGTCAAATTGTAGTTCAAAAATATATTCTGATTGGCATTTTATTCCAACTTATAGTCCTACAATCGAAATCATCATACTATAGGATTCTTAAAGAAAGGAACCAGAGTTTCACAAGGAAATGTGCACATTCATCATGACATCAAGCAAGTTAACCATAGAACAGACATGATTTGTTAACTACACAATAAAAGCACCCACGACTAGAGTTACAAACTACAAAGGTAAATTCCAAACAAAAAGGCACAATTTAAACAATAGCATTTTATACTACTATATCATCAACAATACCAATCAGCACTGCAGAACATAAATATGAAACAAATATATATGCAAAAAATCTAGTCTTGAAAAAAATTAGATAAAATGTGGTTTAATAGGGAAGGATTAGTGAAAATCAGAGAAATTATGGCCAAAAAGGGCAAAAGGGCAAAAGGGTAATTTGTCAAAGAACGTGAACCGAGGCATGAAAAATGGAGTTAGAGATTTAATATGACAAAAATAATGCTGGAAATGGAATCAGGGCGGAAAATTGAGTGAATAGGCAAATTTGGGAAAAAGTGATGAATAGTGACTTTTTAAGTGAAAGATACTGCGGTATGAGTGTACCGATAAGTGTGAAATTTTTATCAATATTTTGAGGAAAGAAAAATATGTCATGGACTGGAAAAATATGTAGATTAAGAATATATGATCAGAATTTTTATCGGAGCGAAAGTTAGATCGCGTGTGGGACCCGTGTGACCGAAGTCACTTAGCCCCCACACCAGTTCCTTCTTTTCCGCCTTCCGCCTTCCTTATTTCTCCCGTGCGTTCCTGTGAAGGAGAAACCAAACCCCCTTTCTCTCATCTTTCACCATTTTCTCTTTCTCCACCAAATCACTTGATTTTGGTGTTGAAATCTATTGTAAACAACCTTCTAGATCCATTGGTAACACTTAGAAGCCATGAAACCACCTCCATTGCTGCGTTTTGGACAAACTCAGATCCGACCCCTATGGTGTTCTTGGAGTTTTTGGAGTTTTTGGATCTCTTTTGGATTGATGGAGCCTTGGTGGTGTTCCTACACTTGATGGTGAGTATATTTGTGGTATTTTTATGGTTGGATTCATAGATCTAGGAATTTATGCTTTAAACCTTTGATTTTAGATGTGTGATGATAGAGAGCTCAAATGGAAAAATGCTATTAGATGAAAAGGCCTTAGAATGATGCATGAAAGCTAGAAATGCTATGATAAATTTTGGTGAAAAAGTTGGATTTTAACTTAGGAAAATTTATGAAGATTTCATGAAAATTGGTAAGTGATGTAATTGAATAATTGAATGGTGGACCATTGGTATAGGTTGATAATGTGATTATATGATTAGTGTGTGTGTTAAAATGGAAGTGAAAACCTTGTAGAACCAACTTTTGAGGAATTCGAACCATAGAGTGGTTTGGAGGAAAAATGATGTAAAGGTTGTGAATTTGATGGAACATGATATAAAATGATGTTTAATTGGATAATGGTATAGTGTGGTATAGTGGAATGAGAAGAAAGAATGTGTGATTCATGAGGTATGTGGTAATTTGAGTTATAAAAGAGATTAAAGTTAAATGAATGAGTATTTGAGATAAATGATTGAATTGTAAATGATTTGATAATCATGTTGTGGATTATCTAGGTTGCCTCTGTTGGACGCTTTGGAAGCGGGTAAGCTTGGAGCTTACGTTTGGAGCATGGGCTCGGTATTGAGGTAACCATTGGAACTGGGGTTTAGCCCTTGTGTGCTCCACCACACCTAGTGGATGGTTGTGGTTGGATTATGTGGTTATGACATTGTGTGATTGTGTGCTTGTATGCATATTGCTTGATTTTGTGAAAATTGTTTGGTCACTGGCCAGTTGACGTGTGTTGGAGTTTGGACATCCGCTGGGTTCGTCCTTGTGAGAATGCCAGTCGGGTTTTGCCGTGGAGTCGACTCTGGGAGCGGCGCCAGGATGATCCAAACGGGGACGTCCGCCGGATAGGGCTCATGAGGAGTTCCGGTTGGGTATTGCCATGGAGTCTTCTCAACCATGGGAGAGGCGCCAGGACTGTCTCGGGAGTTATATGATGGAGTCCTTGAACATGAATCCATGAGTGGATGTTCTTGGGTTGTCTCCAGTTGATGGGTGATATTGTATTACATGCATATTATATGATGTTGTATTTGCACATTGAGTGAGCCATGGGGTGGAGAAACCTCCAGGGCCCTTGGTTTACTGAGATATATTTATATATCTCACCCCGTGTTGTGGGGCATCATTTCAGGTTAGGTTGAGCCTGGAAGAGTGGAGCATGAGGTGCATGTTGGAGGCACCATGTGATGAGCATTGGATAGGGACACATCTTGCATATGATGTATGCTTTAGACTTAGGTCATGAATCTATGCATGTTGAAAATGCCATGCTTGTAAGTTCATGAATACATGTTAGATTCTTCAATATGATGTATATGTAGGACTTTAGTATATGTTGTATATTTGAGTGAGCATGGGACTTGTCCATTGCCACATTCATTGTAATTGAAGCCTTGGCAAAGATGTTGTAAAATGGTTCATATTTGATGTAAATTGGCCATTATATTAAAGACTATGTAAATGATGCTTTAATGAATGGAAATGCATGTTTGAAGGGCCTAGTGCCTAGATTAGAGTATGTTTAAGTGTTGTGTGGAGTATCAAGGGGTTAGGGATGGATTACACAACCCTTTTTGGGGCTTAAAATGCTGTAATCTGTCATTTTGCTGCATAGTAATCGATTACCCAAGCATGGTAATCGATTACCATGCAACAGGGGACGAAAAATCAGCTACTGTCTTCACTGGTAATCGATTACTGAGGCTTGGTAATCGATTACCATGTGAGGTAATCGATTACCCAAGCTTGGTAATCGATTACCAGAACAGAGGAGGTCAAAATTTGGCTACTGCCTCATTTTTGACAGGTGGTAATCGATTACCACCCACTGGTAATCGATTACCACAGTGCAATTTTTGAAAATTCAGGTTTTTCTTGACTTAAAGAAAGGGGCATAACTTGGTGGGTAGAACTCCAAATGGTACGTGGTTTGAAACCACGCGTAGCTTAGGTAAAGGGCTAGAATATGGTAAGAAATGAAAATAAGTTGATGAGTTTAAATGAGTTGAATAAAAAGAATGATTAGTGATGTTAGTAGACTGTTTGCTTCCGCGTTTTGCATTTACAATTATGGTGTTGTTTTAATTGATTACGGAAAAGGTATTGGTTATAAAAAGGAACACGAATAAAAGAAAAAGTTTACCCGTAATTTAATTAACCCAACTACTGTGATTGTAACTGCGCTTAATATCATAATCAATGTTAACAATACCGGTACGTAACGGGCTGTTACATTTTATGGTATCAGAGCAGTTTCTTTAGGGAACTCTGATGATTGTGTAATTGAGGTGAGTGCTGTATAGTTGTACGTAGACTCTTATTGACTGCTACACATGTGATTCCTTAGTTTGGGCCTGATCAACCCATTCCTTTGTGTTCAATGTGTGGTCAGTATAAGATGCCTTCGTGACAACCCTGGAGCACCAATGCCAGTCTTTAGGCTGAGGTGGTGGGTGCAATGTTGACTGCCCACGGATGGATATGCTAGTGAGTAAATTTGATGTAATTGAGGACTTAGTGAGAATAAATGGTGATACTGTAATCGAGGACCTAGTGAGTTAATGGTGTTATGAATTGTTGTATAATGTGGTAGTATGTTTGTATAATGATGATTTATGCAATAAAAATTTATGGTGCTATTGGATTGTTGTAACTTAGTGAAATTGGTGGTAATTGATGAAAATGTGAAATGTAAACATGTATTGTAATGAATAGAAATAAAGGAAGGTGTGTTGGTATATGTAAATGATTGATTTGAGTGGATATTGGTATGTTGATGTTGGTAGTCCTTCCTAAGTGTATGGGGAGTTAGAATAATCGAGTATATGTGGAATTAGTGGTATATCTTTGACATGGTGAGAATTGGAACCCCGACGAATTCGTGGAAATTTGAATGTGAGTGCTTATGTGTAATATTGGATACCTTAGGGTAAAATAATAAGGTTATAAGACCCTTGATGAGGGCATGTATATGGATGACTTAATATGCTTGGATGTAGAAATAAATTAAGATTTCAAAATGTGGATTGAGGAGTGTGAGTAACTTAAAAGAACTATGGAAATGATGTGTTAGATAATTCAATGTTTGAAATGGGACTTTAGTCCACGATGATTAATGCTGGTCGGATATAAGTGAGGATATCATATGAATAAAACGTAAAATATAAGAAGTTGAGGAAAATTGCCATGTGTGGCATTTGGTGAATTTGATTGAAAGTATGTGAGTCCACGAATTAAGGATGGTTGGACTTGACAAATGTGAGGTGAGAAAATATAACGGAGTGTGGTGTATGAATGGTACCAAGATGCTTCCATAATGTTGTGTAGCATTGAAATGTGGATGATGTGGCCTAACTATGTGTGGATAGTAATCCTGTGATGGCTAAGTGCCAAATATATATATATATGTGTATATCTATATATATATTTTGTGAAGGCCGGGGTGCCTAATGTATATTTGTGTTGTTTTGAGTTAGTAAACTCTGAAAAAGAAAAAAAAAAAAAAAAAAAAAAAAAAAAATATTTTTGGTAAAAGAGTAAAGATGTAAGTGAAATTCCCTATGATGGGAAATGTGAAGAGATTGTCTCTTTGGAGTGTCATTGGATGCTCAATGTGGTATGGGATTCATGATGGAGTCCCGGTGTGCAAGTTATACCATGGCACACATGTTGGTAATAATGTGGCAATTGAAATTGTCCTGGGTTTCCCTTTGTGGATTGAATCCTAAGAGGTGTTGCTCTTGGAAGTCCCAGGCGAGCGCTGCTCGAGATTGAGATTTATCTGGTGGTCCTGATGCACTGAATGCATGGACTGTTAAATGAGGGCACTCTTGGTGTCATAGTGAAACATTGAGAGAAAGGTGATGTTATTTTAATGAAGTGGATCTTCTACAGTGTTGAGCATGGTTGCTATGAGTCATGATGGACAATGGATTAAGACTGTACCGAACATGGGCACTATTAAGAATTGAAAATTTTGTGTCAAAATATGAGAAAGATGATGGAATCATGTGAGGATGATTATGTTATAGACAAAGACTAATGACTAGTCAAGTTACATGAGTATAATGATGAGAAAAGAACCATATTGGAAAGTTATAGTGAATGGTGCAAGAGTAAGATAAAACTAGTATACCATTATGTATCTATATAAGAATTGTTTGCCGTTATATACGGATTTGATGTGAATGTGTTTATCTTGTGTGGCTATCTCCGTATGGATTATGTTCCCGGAGATTATTATTATGTGGTATAAGTAAAGTAGTGTGAGGTAGAACCTTGTGTTAGTGGGACTGTTAGTACAGCCGATGGCATGTTACCTCTTCTTGCGTGAATTATAAGGACAGATTCTCTGATTGGTGGGGCATTGCACCTGGGGCCCTTAGGACAGCAAGAGCTCGAGGGGTTAAACCTAAGGATGTTCTTACCCATTGCATTAGAGGATTGTATCTTGTGAGGAACGCAAGAGGTGAATTTTGGATAACTGTAAGTGAACAGTAATATGCCAAATATGATGAAATGTGTGAGATGCCATGAGATGTTAGTTTGATTTATAAAATTGAGCACTCGGAGATGTGCATGAGTGTATACCAAGTGTGGTAGTGGAATTGTGGTTTTACAGAAATTATGAAATGAATTATTGGATTGTCACCCTATGTGAAGGGGATGGAAAATTGATTAGTGATGATGGATTGAGTCAAAGTCTTTTGGGAAGATTTGTGATGGCTAGATGTTAAGCTAAGTTGGTGGCCAAAGTGGCCAATGATTTTCAAGTTGGTGGCCAAAAGTGGCCATGATTTTAAGAAGTGATCAATGATGATATAGTCAAGTAAGAAAGTGTGATACTAGTTGTTAAAGAGAAATGTATTTGGTGAAATGAAATGTTGATATCTTTACCCTGGTGGTAGAGTTACTGATGGAGTTGTATAGATGCAAATTATAGTGAGAGGTGTGTTGAAAATACACAATGTTGATGTTGTTGTTGGCTAGGTACCAAGATATATGGTTGAGTGTGCTAGTAGTACTGTGAATAGTCCGAGAGACTTGTGTAACAACTGATATGAAATTATGAAAGTAATGATAGTGGTGGATTTAGTTCCTAGTGGCATGATAAATAGGTTTTGAAAATCCCTATGTGATGGGACAGATATGAGAAAGAGATGATAGATGATGTGTGACCTTGGAATGAAATGATATAAAGTGGTTGAAGTGAAATGATAATGAAGGTGAGGTGTGTAGAATGAAACACATGTGGAATTGATAACATGAGTATGGAACGGTAATTAAAGAAAATTGTTAATGGAAATCTTAGGCATGTTGCCTTTAATGTGAGAAATCAATGATGAACTATGTGTCAAGTTTGGAGATGGTTAGTTGAAATTGTAAGTGTGATTTAGTGTATGAAAATTCATGAGTGAATTCGATGGTTGAAAGCTTTGAAATGACTGATGTGAGAGGTATGAATTGTAATGTGTGGTCCATTGGGGACCAGATAAAGGTCTTGAGAGAGAGATTCGCCATTGTGTTTTGGTGAAGTTGGTGGACTTGTAAGGATAGATTGACTGTTGAGCACAAAGATGGTGCTTGTAAAGATAAAGTGCTGAGGTGAAATTGTACGTTGTAGGTTGAGAACATGAGAAAAGAAAAATGTGGATATACGAGTTGTGGCTAGGTGCCAAAAATGGGGAATTGTCCCTCAGAAAATAAAAGTATAGTGAGCGTGAACTGGATGATTACTCGGTGAGTTGCACTGAGAGGCTGTGAGATTCCATAATAGTGTTTGATGTGGAATAAGAAATGTGAAAGAGATTGATGACAAGAGTTAATACTCCGTGGAGATAAAATTCAAAGAAGGAAAATTGTGGCTGTATTGTGCCAGTAAGTAAGAGTTGCCTGTGTGGCACAGATTGAATAGGATGTAGCATAACCCTATGGGTATATAGGTTGATATGTTAATTTGGTAGGAAAACCTGCCAAGAGAAAATATGGGCTATATGTGCTAGGTAGCCGGACTTGTAAAAAGAAAGTGAAAAGAAATTGAAAAGAAATTGAAAAGAAATTGGCTTGGTAAAGCAGAGAAAGAGCACAACTGTGTGGTGCGCTCCGGTTGTTCACATGTGGTGTCACCGGTTGAGATTGAGATTGGGAAGGACTTGAGGTCTCCCATTGGGCCTTTGAAAGGCAAGACTATTGTGAAATGTGGCTGAAAAGCCAAAAGATAAAAATGTAAATAATTATTTTGGTGTCCGCGCACTGGATGGAGCTTCTTGGGTACGGGGGACTGAGATTCTCTGGCTGTATCCCGAGTTAGCATATGTGCATAGTTGATTTTGCGGACAAAATTCCTAAAAGGTGGGGTGAATATAACACCTCGGAAAATTAAATGTGAAATTATGTTATAAAATATGGGTTTAAAAGGGAAGGATTAGTGAAAATCAGAGAAATTATGGCCAAAATGGGCAAAAAGGGCAAAATGGTAATTTGCCAAGAACGTAAACCGAGGCTTGAAAAATGGAGTTAGAGATTTAATATGACAAAAATAATGCTGGAAATGGAACCAGGACGGAAAATTGAGTGAATAGGCAAATTTGGGAAAAATTGATGAATAGTGATTTTTTAAGTGTTAAATACTGCGGTACGAGTGTACCGATAAGTGTAAAATTTTTATGAGAATTTTGAGGAAAGAAAAATATGACATGGACTGGAAAAATATGTAGATTAAGAATATGTGATCATAATTTTTATCGGAGCGAAAGTTAGATCGCGTGTGGGACCCGTGTGACCGAAGTCACTTAGCCCCCACCTTTTTCTTCTTTTCCTTCCTTCCTCCTTCCTTTTTCTCCTCTCGTGCGCCTCCCTGTGAAGGAGAAACCAAAACCCCCATTTCTCTCATCATTTCACCATTTTCTCTCATTCTCCACCAAATCACTTGATTTTGGTGTTGAAATCTATTGTAAACAACCTTCTAGATCCATTGGTAACACTTAGAAGCCATGAAACCACCTCCATTGCTGCGTTTTGGACAAACTCAGATCCGACCCCTATGGTGTTCTTGGAGTTTTTGGAGTTTTTGGATCTCTTTTGGATTGATGGAGCCTTGGTGGTGTTCCTACACTTGATGGTGAGTATATTTGTGGTATTTTTATGGTTGGATTCATAGATCTAGGAATTTATGCTTTAAACCTTTGATTTTAGATGTGTGATGATAGAGAGCTCAAATGGAAAAATGCTATTAGATGAAAAGGCCTTAGAATGATGCATGAAAGCTAGAAATGCTATGATAAATTTTGGTGAAAAAGTTGGATTTTAACTTAGGAAAATTTATGAAGATTTCATGAAAATTGGTAAGTGATGTAATTGAATAATTGAATGGTGGACCATTGGTATAGGTTGATAATGTGATTATATGATTAGTGTGTGTGTTAAAATGGAAGTGAAAACCTTGTAGAACCAACTTTTGAGGAATTCGAACCATAGAGTGGTTTGGAGGAAAAATGATGTAAAGGTTGTGAATTTGATGGAACATGATATAAAATGATGTTTAATTGGATAATGGTATAGTGTGGTATAGTGGAATGAGAAGAAAGAATGTGTGATTCATGAGGTATGTGGTAATTTGAGTTATAAAAGAGATTAAAGTTAAATGAATGAGTATTTGAGATAAATGATTGAATTGTAAATGATTTGATAATCATGTTGTGGATTATCTAGGTTGCCTCTGTTGGACGCTTTGGAAGCGGGTAAGCTTGGAGCTTACGTTTGGAGCATGGGCTCGGTATTGAGGTAACCTTTGGAACTGGGGTTTAGCCCTTGTGTGCTCCACCACACCTAGTGGATGGTTGTGGTTGGATTATGTGGTTATGACATTGTGTGATTGTGTGCTTGTATGCATATTGCTTGATTTTGTGAAAATTGTTTGGTCACTGGCCAGTTGACGTGTGTGGAGTTTGGACATCCGCTGGGTTCGTCCTTGTGAGAATGCCAGTCGGGTTTTGCCGTGGAGTCGACTCTGGGAGCGGCGCCAGGATGATCCAAACGGGGACGTCCGCCGGATAGGGCTCATGAGGAGTTCCGGTTGGGTATTGCCATGGAGTCTTCTCAACCATGGGAGAGGCGCCAGGACTGTCTCGGGAGTTATATGATGGAGTCCTTGAACATGAATCCATGAGTGGATGTTCTCGGGTTGTCTCCAGTTGATGGGTGATATTGTATTACATGCATATTATATGATGTTGTATTTGCACATTGAGTGAGCCATGGGGTGGAGAAACCTCCAGGGCCCTTGGTTTACTGAGATATATTTATATATCTCACCCCGTGTTGTGGGGCATCATTTCAGGTTAGGTTGAGCCTGGAAGAGTGGAGCATGAGGTGCATGTTGGAGGCACCATGTGATGAGCATTGGATAGGGACACATCTTGCATATGATGTATGCTTTAGACTTAGGTCATGAATCTATGCATGTTGAAAATGCCATGCTTGTAAGTTCATGAATACATGTTAGATTCTTCAATATGATGTATATGTAGGACTTTAGTATATATTGTATATTTGAGTGAGCATGGGACTTGTCCATTGCCACCTTCATTGTAATTGAAGCCTTGGCAAAGATGTTGTAAAATGGACCATATTTGATGTGAAATGGCCATTATATTAAAGACTATGTAAATGATGCTTTAATGAATGGAAATGCATGTTTGAAGGGCCTAGTGCCTAGATTAGAGTATGTTTAAGTGTTGTGTGGAGTATCAAGGGGTTAGGGATGGATTACACAACCCTTTTTGGGGCTTAAAATGCTGTAATCTGTCATTTTGCTGCATAGTAATCGATTACCCAAGCATGGTAATCGATTACCATGCAACAGGGGACGAAAAATCAGCTACTGTCTTCACTGGTAATCGATTACTGAGGCTTGGTAATCGATTACCATGTGAGGTAATCGATTACCCAAGCTTGGTAATCGATTACCAGAACAGAGGAGGTCAAAATTTGGCTACTGCCTCATTTTTGACAGGTGGTAATCGATTACCACCCACTGGTAATCGATTACCACAGTGCAATTTTTGAAAATTCAGGTTTTTCTTGACTTAAAGAAAGGGGCATAACTTGGTGGGTAGAACTCCAAATGGTACGTGGTTTGAAACCACGCGTAGCTTAGGTAAAGGGCTAGAATATGGTAAGAAATGAAAATAAGTTGATGAGTTTAAATGAGTTGAATAAAAAGAATGATTAGTGATGTTAGTAGACTGTTTGCTTCCGCGTTTTGCATTTACAATTATGGTGTTGTTTTAATTGATTACGGAAAAGGTATTGGTTATAAAAAGGAACACGAATAAAAAAAAAAAAAGTTTACCCGTAATTTAATTAACCCAACTACTGTAATTCACATAAATACATACAGGTCCTTTCTCGTATGTGATTTTGTCCTTGTTCAATGCTTAGTAAATGTGAAATAGATTACAAGATTTGAAATTCAAGTGTATGCAATAATGGTCTGCTTTGCTCTATTTCTAGTATTTATCTCACTGTATTTCTGCATTGTCCAGCAAAGCTTATTTAAAATGAGGTCAAGTTAACCAAATTAAGCAAATATATACATGCTTATGTCATTACCTTGGCTTTATCACTTAAATTATATTGCAAAAAGCCAGCCCATTGTTCTCTAGTCAGACCATCAGGATAATTCTCAAGGTTTTGCTCATAACTTTGATCTTTATGATAATAATAATTGCATAGCCTCCATCTGTTATCCTTCCATTTCTTTCCCATACTTCCCATACAATAATCGTGGTGGTAATCCAGGAAAACATTAAACTTTTTCTGCAATATGGATAATATAAAACAAAATCAATGGGTTGTAATTTCAGCTTAGTAAATGAAATTGAAAGAACATTTATACCGTTATGTTCTTCTCCCAAGCATTCTTCTTATAGTTTGGAGGTACATGAGGCCACCTATCGAAACATATTGGGAACATATTAGTGTTACATGCAAACTCTCTATGAACCAATCAACAAACTCTCCCTGAACACGTTTATCTATCTCAGCTTGACTTCGATTAGTCCTTCTTAGTTTCCTCTTCACGTCTCTCCGAAACTCCCTAAATAAATAATTGAAATTATAACATGAATAACAATAGCATGCTTAAAAAAATCATTGAGGTTCACTTACTGGACGTATGGTTCAACAAGTGGACAATTCATCAACACATGTCTATGAGCCTGCAACCTCTGCATTGACGTAAGATCGAAATATGATGATGCACCGATTGGCTTTCCTACTCGGGGAAAGATTTCATCCATGCGTGATTTATCTTGCGCATCATTAGGTACATCATCGACCCGCCCAGGTCGATTCCATCGAGTCTCAATATTATCTATGTACCTTGAACAAAATGTTAGAATTTCTTGCATTAGGTAACCTTGTGCTATAGACCCTTCTGGTCGAGCTCTGTTGCGCACATATGATTTCAATAGTCCTAAGTATCTCTCAATAGGATACATCCATCGATAGTGCACAGGACCTCCAAGCTTAGCTTCCTCAACAAGATGAACAATCAAATGAACCATGACTGTGAAGAACGAAGGAGGAAATAACATTTCCATATGGCATAGGGTGACCACCACTTGACGTTGCAATATATCCAATTTTTCAACATTCAAAACATTGTCACACATTTGTTTGAAGAATGAACACAATTCAATTAAAATGCTTGAAACATTATCAGGCAATGCTACTCGTGTGGCCAATGGCAGTAATTGCTCAATCAATATATGACAATCATGACTTTTCATCATTCCATTCAACCGCATAGAATCGACATCAATGCACCTAGAAATTTTGCTTGCATAACCATCTGGCACCCACGACTAGAGTTACAAACTACAAAGGTAAATTCCAAACAAAAAGGCACAATTTAAACAATAGCATTTTATACTACTATATCATCAACAATACCAATCAGCACTGCAGAACATAAATATGAAACAAATATATATGCAAAAAATCTAGTCTTGAAAAAAATTAATGATGTCCATGCATAGCCAACACAAATTGAACCAACTCTAATTCCAAAGTATGTATTAAATTATGACCCAGGTTTTACCTCATTTAAGGAAATATGAGAAGCCTGTTGGGCATTGAAATGTTGTATAATAGAAGCCATTTGAGCTTTCATGGAGTCAAATTCTCCCATTTTTCCTTTTAAATAGTCAAGTTCCTGTTTGAGGGCATCATACTCTGCTTGCGAAGGACCAGCAGAAGAAGATGATCCAGAAGTGCAACGGCGCTTACGCATTTGAGTTATAACCACCCCATACCCCATTCCTCTAACTCGCCCCGGGTGCTCCTTCCCAAACACTGTCTCAAATGCCTCATCTTCAGAACTTTTCTCCTCTATCTCTGCTTGTAGATCGTCCTACAACAAAATGTCAAACATTTAATTTAATAACTCTACTATAGCTTCCTAATTCACCAACAAAATACATACATTCTTTTCTTTAGCTTCTTCACACAAAAAATTGCCATCCTTTCTCGTATGTGAAATGGTCCACATTTCCCCCTACCAAATTTGCGTCCATGTTTTTGTTCCTAAAGCAATGTCAATATAGTAAATGTTAGTTAAATTCACAAATCAGAAATAGATTACAAGATTTGAAATTCACATAAATACCAGGTCGTATTTTGTCCTTGCAATGCTTTTTGATCCAAGTGTATGCATAATGGTCTGCTTTGCTCTATTTCTAGTATTTATCTCACTGTATTTCTGCATTGTCCAGCAAAGCTTATTTAAAATGAGGTCAAGTTAACCAAATTAAGCAAATATATACATGCTTATGTCATTACCTTGGCTTTATCACTTAACTTATATTGCAAAAAGCCAGCCCATTGTTCTCTAGTCAGACCATCAGGATAATTCTCAAGGTTTTGCTCATAACTTTGATCTTTATGATAATAATAATTGCATAGCCTCCATCTGTTATCCTTCCATTTCTTTCCCATACTTCCCATACAATAATCGTGGTGGTAATCCAGGAAAACATTAAACTTTTTCTGCAATATGGATAATATAAAACAAAATCAATGGGTTGTAATTTCAGCTTAGTAAATGAAATTGAAAGAACATTTATACCGTTATGTTCTTCTCCCAAGCATTCTTCTTATAGTTTGGAGGTACATGAGGCCACCTATCGAAACATATTGGGAACATATTAGTGTTACATGCAAACTCTCTATGAACCAATCAACAAACTCTCCCTGAACACGTTTATCTATCTCAGCTTGACTACGATTAGTCCTTCTTAGTTTCCTCTTCACGTCTCTCCGAAACTCCCTAAATAAATAATTGAAATTATAACATGAATAACAATAGCATGCTTAAAAAAATCATTGAGGTTCACTTACTGGACGTATGGTTCAACAAGTGGACAATTCATCAACACATGTCTATGAGCCTGCAACCTCTGCATTGACGTAAGATCGAAATATGATGATGCACCGATTGGCTTTCCTACTCGGGGAAAGATTTCATCCATGCGTGATTTATCTTGCGCATCATTAGGTACATCATCGACCCGCCCAGGTCGATTCCATCGAGTCTCAATATTATCTATGTACCTTGAACAAAATGTTAGAATTTCTTGCATTAGGTAACCTTGTGCTATAGACCCTTCTGGTCGAGCTCTGTTGCGCACATATGATTTTAATAGTCCTAAGTATCTCTCAATAGGATACATCCATCGATAGTGCACAGGACCTCCAAGCTTAGCTTCCTCAACAAGATGAACAATCAAATGAACCATGACTGTGAAGAACGAAGGAGGAAATAACATTTCCATATGGCATAGGGTGACCACCACTTGACGTTGCAATATATCCAATTTTTCAACATTCAAAACATTGTCACACATTTGTTTGAAGAATGAACACAATTCAATTAAAATGCTTGAAACATTATCAGGCAATGCTACTCGTGTGGCCAATGGCAGTAATTGCTCAATCAATATATGACAATCATGACTTTTCATCATTCCATTCAACCGCATAGAATCGACATCAATGCACCTAGAAATTTTGCTTGCATAACCATCTGGCACCCACGACTAGAGTTACAAACTACAAAGGTAAATTCCAAACAAAAAGGCACAATTTAAACAATAGCATTTTATACTACTATATCATCAACAATACCAATCAGCACTGCAGAACATAAATATGAAACAAATATATATGCAAAAAATCTAGTCTTGAAAAAAATTAATGATGTCCATGCATAGCCAACACAAATTGAACCAACTCTAATTTCAAAGTATGTATTAAATTATGACCCAGGTTTTACCTCATTTAAGGAAATATGAGAAGCCTGTTGGGCATTGAAATGTTGTATAATAGAAGCCATTTGAGCTTTCATGGAGTCAAATTCTCCCATTTTTCCTTTTAAATAGTCAAGTTCCTGTTTGAGGGCATCATACTCTGCTTGCGAAGGACCAGCAGAAGAAGATGATCCAGAAGTGCAACGGCGCTTACGCATTTGAGTTATAACCACCCCATACCCCATTCCTCTAACTCGCCCCGGGTGCTCCTTCCCAAACACTGTCTCAAATGCCTCATCTTCAGAACTTTTCTCCTCTATCTCTGCTTGTAGATCGTCCTACAACAAAATGTCAAACATTTAATTTAATAACTCTACTATAGCTTCCTAATTCACCAACAAAATACATACATTCTTTTCTTTAGCTTCTTCACACAAAAAATTGCCATCCTTTCTCGTATGTGAAATGGTCCACATTTCCCCCTACCAAATTTGCGTCCATGTTTTTGTTCCTAAAGCAATGTCAATATAGTAAATGTTAGTTAAATTCACAAATCAGAAATAGATTACAAGATTTGAAATTCACATAAATACCAGGTCGTATTTTGTCCTTGCAATGCTTTTTGATCCAAGTGTATGCATAATGGTCTGCTTTGCTCTATTTCTAGTATTTATCTCACTGTATTTCTGCATTGTCCAGCAAAGCTTATTTAAAATGAGGTCAAGTTAACCAAATTAAGCAAATATATACATGCTTATGTCATTACCTTGGCTTTATCACTTAACTTATATTGCAAAAAGCCAGCCCATTGTTCTCTAGTCAGACCATCAGGATAATTCTCAAGGTTTTGCTCATAACTTTGATCTTTATGATAATAATAATTGCATAGCCTCCATCTGTTATCCTTCCATTTCTTTCCCATACTTCCCATACAATAATCGTGGTGGTAATCCAGGAAAACATTAAACTTTTTCTGCAATATGGATAATATAAAACAAAATCAATGGGTTGTAATTTCAGCTTAGTAAATGAAATTGAAAGAACATTTATACCGTTATGTTCTTCTCCCAAGCATTCTTCTTATAGTTTGGAGGTACATGAGGCCACCTATCGAAACATATTGGGAACATATTAGTGTTACATGCAAACTCTCTATGAACCAATCAACAAACTCTCCCTGAACACGTTTATCTATCTCAGCTTGACTTCGATTAGTCCTTCTTAGTTTCCTCTTCACGTCTCTCCGAAACTCCCTAAATAAATAATTGAAATTATAACATGAATAACAATAGCATGCTTAAAAAAATCATTGAGGTTCACTTACTGGACGTATGGTTCAACAAGTGGACAATTCATCAACACATGTCTATGAGCCTGCAACCTCTGCATTGACGTAAGATCGAAATATGATGATGCACCGATTGGCTTTCCTACTCGGGGAAAGATTTCATCCATGCGTGATTTATCTTGCGCATCATTAGGTACATCATCGACCCGCCCAGGTCGATTCCATCGAGTCTCAATATTATCTATGTACCTTGAACAAAATGTTAGAATTTCTTGCATTAGGTAACCTTGTGCTATAGACCCTTCTGGTCGAGCTCTGTTGCGCACATATGATTTCAATTGTCCTAAGTATCTCTCAATAGGATACATCCATCGATAGTGCACAGGACCTCCAAGCTTAGCTTCCTCAACAAGATGAACAATCAAATGAACCATGACTGTGAAGAACGAAGGAGGAAATAACATTTCCATATGGCATAGGGTGACCACCACTTGACGTTGCAATATATCCAATTTTTCAACATTCAAAACATTGTCACACATTTGTTTGAAGAATGAACACAATTCAATTAAAATGCTTGAAACATTATCAGGCAATGCTACTCGTGTGGCCAATGGCAGTAATTGCTCAATCAATATATGACAATCATGACTTTTCATCATTCCATTCAACCGCATAGAATCGACATCAATGCACCTAGAAATGTTGCTTGCATAACCATCTGGTACACTGATATTCCTCAATGTTGTTAGGAACATCTGGTACATTATCCGCATCTTCTTGCATAACCATCTTCTTGCATAACCATCGTTCACCTTCTTTAACAGGTGGTTTCCATCTAGATGTTTTACAAACCTTGCAAATTTGTCTATCTTCATCTTCTGCTCCCCAAAACAACATACAATTTTTTGGACAAGCATCTATCTTCTGGTAGTTCAGTCCTAACTTGGTGATAGTCTTCTTTGCCTCATAGAATGAAGATGGAATCTTGGCATGTTCAAATGCATCATGCAAAAGCTCTAATATCATAGACATGGACTTGTCAGTCATCTTACATAAGCACTTAATATGATACAACTTCACAATAAAGGAAAGCTTTGAATATTTATGACACCCTTCATATAATGGTTGTTCCCCTTCTCTTGCTAATTCAAAAAATTCCTTGTCTCGATTTACTTCTTCATAATTTGTTCCCCCCCCTTGGGCAATGTTTTCATCCGACCCAAATAGTATGTCACTGTCATGTTGCCTATTTATGCCAAATGCATCATTGATCATGTCCAACATTGGATCTACATCAACATTCTGGTCTTTTGCACCCTGTGACTCAGCTCGGCCAGCAACATTACTAGTTGAACCCTCATTTGACTCTCCATGGTAGAACCAAAATGTGTAGCCTTCAGGAAATTTCTTGCACAACAAATGATCATACACTGTTTCTTTTGACAACCACTTTATAAAACCACAAGGCGAGCAAGGGCATAAGATTTTGCCTTCGATTACACTATGTTGAAAAGCAAAATCAATAAATCTCCTAACTCCTTCACCATACTCAATTGAATTTCGCGGTTTTGTAATCCAAGACTTATCCATTCACTCTGAAAATAAGGCAAGTATTTTTCTCAAATTCGCAGTTTAATATGTTGTGTTTTATGAACCAATTTTACAGCAGATGACAGTTATAACACCTCGGAAAAATTAAATGTGAAATTATTTGATGAAATATGGGTTTAAGAGGGAAGGATTAGTGAAAATCAGAGAAATTATGGCCAAAAAGGGAAAAAGGGCAAAATGGTAATTTGCCAAAAACGTGAACCGAGGCATGAAAAATGGAGTTAGAGATTTAATATGACAAAAATAATGCTGGAAATGGAATCAGGAAGGAAAATTGAGTGAGTAGGCAAAATTGTGAAAAAGTGATGAATAGTGACTTTTTAAGTGAAAGATACTGCGGTACGAGTGTACCGATAAGTGTGAAATTTTTATCAATATTTTGAGGAAAGAAAAATATGTCATGGACTGGAAAAATATGTAGATTAGGAATTTATGATCAGAATTTTTATCGGGATGAAAGTTAGATCGCGTGTGGGACCCGTGTGACCGAAGTCACTTGGCCCCCACCCTCTTTTTCTTCTTTCTTCCTTCTCTTTTTCTCCCTTCTTGCGCGCCCTCCCCTGTGTAGTAGAAACAAAACACCCATTTCTCTCTTCTCTCACCAATTCTTCATTTCTTCACCGAATCGCTTGATTTTGGTGTTGAAATCTATTGTAAACAACCTTCTAGATCCATTGGTAACACTTAGAAACCTTGAAACCACCTCCATTGCTGCGTTTTGGACAAACTCAGATCCGACCCCTTTGATGTTCTTGGAGTTTTGAGAGTTTTTGGATCTCCTTTGGATGGATGGAGCCTTGGTGGTGTTCATACACTTGATGGTGAGTATATTTGTGGTATTTTTGTGGTTGATTTTGTAGATCTAGAAATTATGCTTTGAATCTTTAATTCTAGATGTGTGATGATAGAGAGCTCAAATGGAAAAATGCTATTAGATGAAAATGCCTTAGAATGATGCATGAAAGCTAGAAATGCTATGATAAATTTTGGTGAAAAAGTGAGATTTTTAACTTAGGAAATTTTGGGTTGAGTTCATAACTTGGTGAAATTGGCTTGTGGTGCAATTGAATAATTGAATGATGGACCATTGGTATAGGTTGATAATATGATTACATGATTAGTATGAGTGTTAAAATGAATTGAAAAGCCTTGGGGCATACCTTTTTGAGGAATCCGAATTGTGATGAAAAGTGAGGAAAAATGATATAAAAATGATATAGTGGAATGAAGAGAAAGAATGTGTGATGTATGGTGTAATTGGTAAATTAATCTATAAAAAGAGATTGAAGTAAAATGGTATGGAAGAATAGCCTTTGGCCTAGGTGATTTAAATGATGATTAATTGTGTAAATGAATGGTTGACATTGGAATTGTATTGATAATCATGTTGTGGATTATCTAGGTTGCCTCTTTTGGACGCTTTGGAAGCGGGTAAGCTTGGAGCTTACGTTTGGAGCATGGGCTCGGTGTTGAGGTAACCTTTGGAACTGGGGTTTAGCCCTTGTGTGTATAACACCACATATATTTAAATGTGAATTTTTATATTATAATGTGAAATGAAAGTTGGTGGATTAGTGAAAATCCAAGAATTATGGCCAAAATGGGCAAAAAGGGCAAAATGGTAATTTGCCAACCGTGTGTTCTGAGGCTTAAATATTGAGTTAGAGATTTCATATGACAAAAGTAATACTGGAAATGGAATCAGGGCGGAAAATTGAGTGAATAGGCAAATTTGGGAAAAACTGATGAATAGTGATTTTTAAGTGTTAAATACTGTGGTGTGAGTGTACCGATAGGTGTGAAATTTTTATCAAGATTTTGGGAGAAATAAAAATATGTCATGGACTGGAAAAATATGTAGATTAAGAATTTATGATCGGAATTTTTATCGGGGTTAAAGTTAGATCGCGTGTGGGACCCGTGTGACCGAAGTCACTTGGCCCCCACCTCCTTTTCTTCCTTCTTTCCTCTCTTTTCTTCTCCATTCTCGCGCACAGCCCCTGCAAGTGAACCAAAACACACCTTCTCTTCTCCATTTCACCATTTCTTCATTTCTTCACCGAATCGCTTGATTTTGGTGTCGAAATCTATTGTAAACAACCTTCCAAAGCCATTGGTAACACTTGGAAGCCTTGAATCCACCTCCTTGGCTGCGTTTTTGGCAAAGTCAGATTCGACCCACTTGAGTTTTTGGAGTTTTCTTGGAGTTTTGATCTTCTAATGGTTTAGTGAAGCCTTGGTGGTGATCATACAACACATTGTGAGTATATTTGTGGTATTTTGATGGTTGATTTCATAGATCTAGAAATTTATGTTCAAACCTTTGATTTTAGATGTGTGATGATAGAGAGCCCAAATGAAAAAATGCTATTAGATGAAAATGCCTTAGAATCATGTTTGTAAGCTAGAAATGCTATGATAATTTTTGGTGAAAAAGATAGGTTTTTAACTTAGGCAAAATTGAGGAATTTTCATGGAAAAATGAGTTTGGTGTAATTTGGATTGGATGATTGTTGTAGGGTGCCTCACACGGACGGAATTGTGAAAAGTTGAATTGGAGCATACGTTCGGAACGGATTGCTAAGTATTGAGGTAAACTCTTGGAACTTGGGTTTAATCCCTAGTGTGCTCCACCACACCTAGAGGAAGGTTGTGGTTGGATTATGTGGTTATGACATGATGTGATTGTGTGCTTGTATGCATATTGCTTGTATTGTGTGAAAATTGTTTGGTCACTGGCCAGTTGACGAGTGGAGTTTGGACATCCGCTGGGTTCATCCTTGTGAGAATGCCAGTCGGGTTTTGCCGTGGAGTCGACTCTGGGAGCGGCGCCAGGATGATCCAAACGTGGGACGTCCGCCGGATAGGGCTCATGAGGAGTTCCGGTTGGGTATTGCCATGGAGTCTTCTCAACCATGGGAGAGGCGCCAGGACTGTCTCGGGAGTTATATGATGGAGCCCTTGAACATGAATCCATGAGTGGATGTTCTTGGGTTGTCTCCAGTTGGATGGTGATATTGTTTTACTTGCATATTACATGATGTCATTTTTATACATTTTAGTGAGCCATGGAGTGGAGAGAGCCTCTAGCTCCATTGGTTTACTGAGATATATCCGTATATCTCACCCCGTGTTTGGGGGACCACATTTCAGGTCACTATGAGCCGGGAGGAGCTTCGGGCAAGAAGCCCGTATAGTGGACATTGGATTGGCATGCGGTGCATGGGGATTGCATGACATTTTGGAGGAGTTATGGAGTGCACATAGCATACCATTAGTACTTTGAGACTTAGGTCATGAACATATTGCATGATGTTATTTCCATGCTGTTGTTAGTGTTCATGATTATATGCTAAGTCTTGTTTATGTTTCATTATTCATGGCATGGATAACTGTATATTTTGAGTGAGCATGGGACTTGTCCATTGCCACATTCATAGCCTTGAAGTCTTGGTATTCATGTTGTAAAAATGGTCCATATGTGTATGTAAATGGCCATTATTTGAGGACTTTGTAAATGATGTTTAATCTAAGGAAAATGCGTGATGGAAGGGCCTAGAGCCTACATTAGGACATGATTATGTGTTGTGTGGAGTACCAAGGGGTTAGGGATGGATTACACACCCTTTTTGGGGCTTAAAATGCTGTAATCTGTCATTTTGCTGCATAGTAATCGATTACCCAAGGCATGGTAATCGATTACCATGCAACAGGGGACGAAAAATTGGCTACTGTCTTCACTGGTAATCGATTACTGGCCTTTGGTAATCGATTACCATGTGAGGTAATCGATTACCCAAAGTTGGTAATCGATTACCAGAACAGAGGATTGAGAAAATTGGCTACTGCCTCATTTTTGACAGGTGGTAATCGATTACCACCCACTGGTAATCGATTACCACAGTGTAATTTTCGAAAATTCAGGTTTTTCTAGACTAAAAGAAAGGGGCTTAACTTGATGGGTAGAACTCCAAATGATACGTGGTTTGAAACCACGCGTAGATAACGTAAAGGACTATAACTTGGTAAAATGAGAGAGTAAGATGGTGAGTTTAAATGAATTGAATAAAAAGAAGGATTTATGATGTTAGAAAGTGTATGATTCCGCAAATTGCATTTACAATTATGGTGTGGTTTTAATTGATTACGGAAAATGTATTGATGCTAAAGAAAAGGAATAAGTTAAAAGAAAAATTTGCCCGTAATTTAATTAACCTAATCACTGTGATTGTAACTGCGCTTAATATCATAATCAATGTTAACAATACCGGTGTACAACGGGCTGTTACATTTTATGGTATCAGAGCAGTTTTGTTTAGGGAACTCTGATTGTTTGTGTATGTTGTATCTTGTGTGCCATAGCTATCTGTGAACTATTTATGATTAATGTATATGTGATTCCTCAGTGTGGGTCTGATCAACTCATTTCTTTGTGTTACATGTACAGATATCATGAGTAGGGCACGAGGTCGCCGTGGGGCACGTGGTGCAGGTCCTTTGCCACCGGATCCGGTCACTGCAGTCCTGAATGCTCTGCAGGCGGAGACGGCTGCAAATAGAAATATGACTGAGAACCTGATGAAAACTAATCAGGATATGATGCAGGCCTTCATGGCTGAGATGAGGCCGGATAGAGGTCGTCCTAGGAGGGATAATTCACCTCCACACACAGCTACGGTGACTCCTACCTCGACGCCATCTGTTACTCCTCAACAGGGGGAGAGTGGGGCTAGTCACCACACTGGTGAGGCTAGTCATCATACTACTACTGACCCTAGTTATGTTCCCGATCCATCATCTGTTGCCCAATCCACTGGGGCTGCTGGGCAGGTGCTTGATAATGCTGACGATGAGCGTAGGCTCATATCTTTTAGGAAACATAAGCCACCCGCATTTCTGGGGTCAAGGGACCCAAAGGAGGTTACTGCTTGGTTGAGGGGTATGGATAAGATCTTTCAAGTTATGAGATGCCAGGATCCACAAAAGTTATTGTATTCGGTCTATATGCTGGAGGGTGATGCCCAGGAGTGGTGGGACAATGTGTCTCGCCCATTTGTTATTCAGGGTGAGGTTCTTACTTGGACTTTGTTCGAAGGTCTGTTTCATGAAGAATATTTTCCCCGCGATGTTCGGGAGGCAAAGCAAGGTGAATTCGATAATTTGGTACAGGGAGTCATGACTGTGGATGCCTATGTGGCAAAATTTAATGAACTTGTCAAGTTTGCTAATTATGGAGGTACTCTACCTACTCCGGAATTCTTGTCAGCTAAATTTCAAAGAGGGCTGAGTGAGAAGATTGCAAAGAGGATGTCTAATACTGCGGTGAGGAACTTTTCTGATTTGGTGACCCAATGTATGAGGGTCGAGACTGTTTATGGAAGGTATCCGAAATCTGAGTCAGCAAAAGAGCAAGATGTTAAGAGGACACCTGGTCCTTCTGGAAATACTAATAGAGGAGGTTTTAATAATAATAACAGGGGTAGGGGGTTGCATGTGAGGCAGCCTCCTGGTCAGTTCAAGAGGGATGGAAACACTGGTGGTGGTGGTGCTACGAACAGATATTTTACCCCACAATGTGGGAAGTGTGGGAAATACCACAGAGGTGTATGTGGAGCTGGTTCGTCGAACTGTTTTAGATGTGGTCAGAGTGGCCACTTTGCGAGAAATTGTCCATCTTCTTCGGGGCAGGCTGCGAATCTGCAGGCCTTGCCAGCAGCTACTACTACTGCTACTCCTATTGCTGTTGTTCCTACTGTGGGACGAGTTTATACTACAAATGCGCAACATACTCAAAAGGCTCCGAATTTGGTTAAAGGTATAATTTTCCTATCTAATGTTGATTTGTCTGTATTATTTGATTCGGGAGCAACACATTCATTTGTGGCGGACTATGTGGCTAAGGCGCTGGACTTAAAGGTAACACAGATGGTTCCTCCGATGCGTATTACTACCGCTACAGGAGAGGTTAGTGAATCGTCTTGGGTGTGTGAAGATGTGAAGTTCACTTATTTAGGCAGGGGTTACACCATTGATTTAATTATCTTACCCCTGGCCTCTGTCAATTTAATCTTGGGGATGGATTGGTTGTCTCGGAACTGCGCAATGATTGATTGCTGCGGGAAGAGGTTGTTGCTATCTCACGAGAGGCCGTCTGTTTGTCCGTCTTTGTATTTGTCTGTCAGTCAAACTGTGAAAGCCTTGAAGGCTGGAGATTTGGGTTATGTCTTGTTGGGCGGATTGGTAGGTGACAAAAAGGAGGAGATTTCTGCTATTCCAGTTGTTAATGAGTTTGAGGATGTATTTCCGGATGAGATACCGGAATTCCCGCCAGAGAGAGAGATTGAATTCTCGATTGACCTATTGCCTGGTGTGGGGCCGATCTCTTTGGCTCCATACCGGATGTCGCCACTTGAGTTGGCTGAGTTGAAGAAACACATTGAAGAATTGTCTGCGAAGAATTTTATTAGGCCGAGTGTGTCTCCGTGGGGAGCACCGGTGATATTTGTAAAGAAAAAGGATGGTAGCATGAGATTGTGCACTGACTACCGACAGCTGAATAAAGTGACTATTAAGAACCGGTACCCATTACCGCGTATTGATGATTTATTAGATCAGTTGAGGGGTGCCTGTGTATTTTCAAAGATTGATCTCCGGTCCGGATATCACCAGATTCGGATTAAACCGGAGGATGTACCTAAAACAGCTTTCCGGTCCACATTTGGACATTTTGAATATCAAGTGATTCCTTTTGGGCTTACTAATGCCCCTGCGGTGTTCATGGACTATATGAACCGCATCTTTAAACCGTATTTGGACCAGTTCGTGATTGTATTCATTGATGACATTTTAATTTATTCTAAGAGTAAGGAGGAGCACGTCGACCATTTGAGGACTGTGTTGCAGGTGTTAAAAGATAAGAAGCTTTATGCTAAACCGTCTAAGTGTGAAATCTGGTTGTCTGAGGTGCAATTTTTGGGTCATGTTATTTCTGCAAGCGGTGTTGCAGTGGATCCAAGCAAGATTGAAGCGGTGAGTGACTGGGAACGACCTAAGACTGTGACTGAGATTAGAAGTTTTCTGGGGCTTGCTGGCTATTATCGCCGATTTATACAGGGATTTTCTGCAATGGTTCTACCGTTGACCCGATTGACACGAAAGGATACTCCTTTTGTGTGGACCCAGGAATGTGAGGACTGTTTTCTGCTACTTAAAGAGAAATTGACCACTGCTCCGGTGTTAACTTTACCTGATCCGGAGGGTGAGTTTGTATTATATTGTGACGCTTCTAAGAAAGGTTTAGGGAGCGTGCTGATGCAGGAAGGAAAAGTGATTGCTTATGCGTCTAGGCAGTTAAGGCCGCATGAAGAAAATTATCCGACGCACGACTTGGAATTGGCTGCTATTGTGTTTGCCTTAAAAATCTGGAGGCACTTTCTGTATGGGATGAAGTTTGCTGTGTTCAGCGACCATAAAAGCTTGAAGTACTTGTTTGATCAGAAGGAGCTGAATATGAGACAGCGTAGATGGGTTGAATTCTTGAAAGATTATGATTTTGAGCTGAAATACCACCCGGGAAAGGCTAATGTTGTGGCAGATGCACTGAGTAGGAAGTCTGTCAATTTATCTCATATGATGATGTGGGACAATGAAGTGATTGAGCAATTCCGTGATATGAAAATAACGGATTTCTTTGCAGGAAGGATGTGTGATATGGAGTTGACTCGGATTGAGAACGAGCTGCACGAGAAGATTAAAGAGACTCAAATCAGAAATGAAAGTATAAAGTATTTGAAAGGCCAGAGTGGCATATCTGTTAATGAACAAGGACTATTATTATATCAGGGCAGGATTGTGGTGCCCAAGGAACTTGCAGAGGGAGTTATGACTGAGGCCCATAAGGGTCAATATGCTATCCACCCAGGTGCCACAAAAATGTACCAAGATTTGAAAGTTAAGTTCTGGTGGCCTGGGATGAAAAGGGATGTTGCCGAGTACGTATCTAAGTGCTTGGTGTGTCAGAAAGTAAAAATAGAGCATCAGAAACCTGCTGGATTACTTCAGCCGCTGGATATACCTGAATGGAAATGGGAGAGTATTTCAATGGATTTTGTTGTGGGATTGCCGCGAACTCAAGCTGGTTATGACTCGATTTGGGTTATTGTGGACCGACTCACGAAGTCTGCACATTTTCTACCAGTGCGAGTGGATTACACCACAGAGAAGTTGGCTACACTGTACGTAAAGGAGATTGTTAGACTCCATGGGATACCGATTAGCATTGTTAGTGATCGGGACCCGAAGTTTACTTCACGATTTTGGGGAGCTTTGCAGCAGGCTTTTGGCACTCAGCTTCGACTGAGCACTGCTTATCACCCGCAGACTGATGGTCAGACTGAGAGGACCATACAGACACTTGAGGATATGTTGAGAGCTTGTACATTGGAACAGGGTAATGCTTGGGATAAGTACTTACCACTGGTGGAATTTTCTTATAATAACAGTTTTCATTCCAGTCTGGGTATGGCACCATATGAGGTTTTGTATGGCAGGAGGTGTCGTACGCCCACTTGTTGGACTGAGGTAGGCGATAATAAAGATTTGGTCCGGATTTTGTGCAGGAAACAACAGTGCAAATTGAAATGATCAGAGAAAAATTGAAACAGGCACAGAATCGGCAGAAAAGTTACTATGACAATAAGCATAGACCGCTGGAATTCGAGGAAGGTGACCATGTTTTTGTACGCTTGTCGCCGGTCACAGGTGTTGGCCGTGCGTTGGGTGTGAGGAAGCTGAGTCCACGGTTCATTGGGCCATATCAGATTATGAAAAGAGTAGGATTGGTGGCCTATCAGCTTGCCTTACCCCCTCAGTTGTCTAATTTACATGATGTCTTTCATGTGTCGCAGTTGCGACGTTATGTTCCGGATGAATCACATGTGGTGATGCCGGATAATATTGAAATCAGGGAGAACTTGAAGACTCCCGTTGGTCCTATTGCAGTATTGGATCGCAGTGAAAAGCGATTGAGAAGTAAAGTGATTCCCATGCTGAAGATTCAGTGGGAAGGCCGCACACCTGAGGAGGCTACTTGGGAGCGGGAGGACGAGATTCTCCGGCTGTATCCTGAGTTAGTGAGCAGGTATGATTTAATTTTGCGGACAAAATTTCAAAAAGGTGGGGTGAATATAACACCTCATATATTTAAATGTGAATTTTTATATTATAATGTGAAATGAAAGTTGGTGGATTAGTGAAAATCCAAGAATTATGGCCAAAATGGGCAAAAAGGGCAAAATGGTAATTTGCCAACCGTGTGTTCTGAGGCTTAAATATTGAGTTAGAGATTTCATATGACAAAAGTAATACTGGAAATGGAATCAGGGCGGAAAATTGAGCGAATAGGCAAATTTGGAAAAAACTGATGAATAGTGATTTTTAAGTGTTAAATACTGTGGTGTGAGTGTACCGATAGGTGTGAAATTTTTATCAAGATTTTGGGAGAAATAAAAATATGTCATGGACTGGAAAAATATGTAGATTAAGAATTTATGATCGGAATTTTTATCGGGGTTAAAGTTAGATCGCGTGTGGGACCCGTGTGACCGAAGTCACTTGGCCCCCACCTCCTTTTCTTCCTTCTTTCCTCTCTTTTCTTCTCCATTCTTGCGCACAGCCCCTGCAAGTGAACCAAAACACATTTCACCATTTCTTCATTTCTTCACCGAATCGCTTGATTTTGGTGTCGAAATCTATTGTAAACAACCTTCCAAAGCCATTGGTAACACTTGGAAGCCTTGAATCCACCTCCTTGGCTGCGTTTTTGGCAAAGTCAGATTCGACCCACTTGAGTTTTTGGAGTTTTCTTGGAGTTTTGATCTTCTAATGGTTTAGTGAAGCCTTGGTGGTGATCATACAACACATTGTGAGTATATTTGTGGTATTTTGATGGTTGATTTCATAGATCTAGAAATTTATGTTCAAACCTTTGATTTTAGATGTGTGATGATAGAGAGCCCAAATGGAAAAATGCTATTAGATGAAAATGCCTTAGAATCATGTTTGTAAGCTAGAAATGCTATGATAATTTTTGGTGAAAAAGATAGGTTTTTAACTTAGGCAAAATTGAGGAATTTTCATGGAAAAATGAGTTTGGTGTAATTTGGATTGGATGATTGTTGTAGGGTGCCTCACACGGACGGAATTGTGAAAAGTTGAATTGGAGCATACGTTCGGAACGGATTGCTAAGTATTGAGGTAAACTCTTGGAACTTGGGTTTAATCCCTAGTGTGCTCCACCACACCTAGAGGAAGGTTGTGGTTGGATTATGTGGTTATGACATGATGTGATTGTGTGCTTGTATGCATATTGCTTGTATTGTGTGAAAATTGTTTGGTCACTGGCCAGTTGACGAGTGGAGTTTGGACATCCGCTGGGTTCATCCTTGTGAGAATGCCAGTCGGGTTTTGCCGTGGAGTCGACTCTGGGAGCGGCGCCAGGATGATCCAAACGTGGGACGTCCGCCGGATAGGGCTCATGAGGAGTTCCGGTTGGGTATTGCCATGGAGTCTTCTCAACCATGGGAGAGGCGCCAGGACTGTCTCGGGAGTTATATGATGGAGCCCTTGAACATGAATCCATGAGTGGATGTTCTTGGGTTGTCTCCAGTTGGATGGTGATATTGTTTTACTTGCATATTACATGATGTCATTTTTATACATTTTAGTGAGCCATGGAGTGGAGAGAGCCTCTAGCTCCATTGGTTTACTGAGATATATCCGTATATCTCACCCCGTGTTTGGGGGACCACATTTCAGGTCACTATGAGCCGGGAGGAGCTTCGGGCAAGAAGCCCGTATAGTGGACATTGGATTGGCATGCGGTGCATGGGGATTGCATGACATTTTGGAGGAGTTATGGAGTGCACATAGCATACCATTAGTACTTTGAGACTTAGGTCATGAACATATTGCATGATGTTATTTCCATGCTTTTGTTAGTGTTCATGATTATATGCTAAGTCTTGTTTATGTTTCATTATTCATGGCATGGATAACTGTATATTTTGAGTGAGCATGGGACTTGTCCATTGCCACATTCATAGCCTTGAAGTCTTGGTATTCATGTTGTAAAAATGGTCCATATGTGTATGTAAATGGCCATTATTTGAGGACTTTGTAAATGATGTTTAATCTAAGGAAAATGCGTGATGGAAGGGCCTAGAGCCTACATTAGGACATGATTATGTGTTGTGTGGAGTACCAAGGGGTTAGGGATGGATTACACACCCTTTTTGGGGCTTAAAATGCTGTAATCTGTCATTTTGCTGCATAGTAATCGATTACCCAAGGCATGGTAATCGATTACCATGCAACAGGGGACGAAAAATTGGCTACTGTCTTCACTGGTAATCGATTACTGGCCTTTGGTAATCGATTACCATGTGAGGTAATCGATTACCCAAAGTTGGTAATCGATTACCAGAACAGAGGATTGAGAAAATTGGCTACTGCCTCATTTTTGACAGGTGGTAATCGATTACCACCCACTGGTAATCGATTACCACAGTGTAATTTTCGAAAATTCAGGTTTTTCTAGACTAAAAGAAAGGGGCTTAACTTGATGGGTAGAACTCCAAATGATACGTGGTTTGAAACCACGCGTAGATAACGTAAAGGACTATAACTTGGTAAAATGAGAGAGTAAGATGGTGAGTTTAAATGAATTGAATAAAAAGAAGGATTTATGATGTTAGAAAGTGTATGATTCCGCAAATTGCATTTACAATTATAGTGTGGTTTTAATTGATTACGGAAAATGTATTGATGTAAAAGAAAAGGAATATGTTAAAAGAAAAATTTGCCCGTAATTTAATTAACCTAATCATTGTGATTGTAACTGCGCTTAATATCATAATCAATGTTAATAATACCGGTGTACAACGGGCTGTTACAGTGTGCTCCACCACACCTAGTGGATGGTTGTGGTTGGATTATGTGCTTATGGCATTGTGTGATTGTGTGCTTGTATGCATATTGCTTGGATTTTGTGAAAAATTGTTTGGTCACTGGCCAGTTGACGTGTGTTGGTTTGGCCATCCGCTGGATCATTTCGTGACGGAGTGCCAGTTGGAATGCCATGGGGTCGACTCTGGGAGCGACACCAGGATGAGCCAAGCGGGGGACATCCGCCGGATAGGGCTCATGAGGAGTTCCGGTTGGGTTTTGCCATGGAGTCTTCTCAACCATGGTAGAGGCGCCAGGATTGTCTCGGGAGTTATATGATGGAGTCCTTGAACATGAATCCATGCGTGGATGTTCTTGGGTTGTCTCCAGTTGGTGGGTGATATTGCATTGCTTGCATATTATATGATGTTATATTTGCACATTGAGTGAGCCATGGGGTGGAGAAACCTCCAGGGCCCTTGGTTTACTGAGATATATTTATATATCTCACCCCGTGTTTTGGGGCATCATTTCAGGTTAGGTTGAGCCTGGAAGAGTGGAGCATGAGGTGCATATTGGAGGCACCATGTTATGAGCATTAGATTGGGACATATTTTGCATGTGTTTTATGCTTAGGACTTAGATCATGAACTTGTGCATATTGAAAATGCCATGCTTGTACGTTCATGACTACTTGTTAAGTCTTTCAAATTGATGTATATGTATGATTTAGAATCTATTGTATATTTGAGTGAGCATGGGACTTGTCCATTGCCATATTCATCGTAATTGAAGCCTTGGTGAATATGTTGTAAAATGGACCATATTTGATGTAAAATGGCCATTATGTTAAAGACTTTGTATATGATACATAATTGAATGAAAATGCATGTTTGAAGGGCCTAGAGCCTAAATTAGAGTATGTTTAAGTGTTGTGTGGAGTACTAAGATGTTAGAGATGGATTACACAACCCTTCTTGGGCTTAAAATGCTGTAATCTGTCACTTTTGCTGCATAGTAATCGATTACCCAAGCATGGTAATCGATTACCATGCAACAGGGGACGAAAATTGGCTACTGTCTTCACTGGTAATCGATTACTGAGCTTTGGTAATCGATTACCATGTGAGGTAATCGATTACCCAAAGTTGGTAATCGATTACCAGAACAGAGGAGGTCAAAATTTGGCTACTGCCTCATTTTTGACAGGTGGTAATCGATTACCACCCACTGGTAATCGATTACCACAGTGAAAATTTCGAAAATTTATGTTTTTCTGGACTAAAAGAAAGGGGATTAACTTGATGGGTAGAACTCCAAATGATACGTGGTTTGAAACCACACGTAGCTTATGTGAAGGGCTAGAACTTGGTAAGATATTAAAGGAATTGGATAAGTTTAAATGAGTTGAATAAGAAGAAAGAGTAGTGGGTTTGTTAAGCTGAATGCTTTTCCGCGTATTGCACTTACAATTATAGTGTTGTTTTAATTGATTACGGAAAAAGGTTATATTTATGAAAAGGAATACGATAAAAGAAAAAAGTTTGCCCGTAATTTAATTAACCAATTACTGTGATTGTAACTGCGCTTAATATCATAATCAATGTTAACAATACCGGTACATAACGGGCTGTTACAACAGTAATGCAATATAACAAATGTAATACAGAGGTGCTGCCTCTATTCATAGAACCCAAGAGTTGTATACAAAAATGTTAATTGTTACAAAGATATAATCTGGACATTCAGCATAATATATGCATGACTTTTTCGTTGATGGAATATGCATTTTGGTTTTGGTTGTAAGTTTCTTGTGTCCATCTTTAATTTTTTTAGGTAGCTATAGCTTAGGTGTTTGTCAATCTTTTTCATTTAATCCTTTAAATATTCTATGCAGTTTTTTTTCTGTCATATCATGTTCTTCTATCCTTTTCTACATGCTAGGATATATTGGCACGTCCATTAATGATGGGCCTAGATAAGTCAATTTTGTATCCAATTAACTTATCTCCAAATACAAGCTCTTATGAGTTTAAAATTAATAATAACTTGCTTATTCTTTTTTAATTTTTGTCTTATTGTTAAAATATGGAATTGAATCTTCTCATATGTAATTTTATATATAAAAGGATCTATTTCCATAAAATATATAATCCAAAACAAATAAGAAAAAAAACAAGTTGTCACACTGTCATGGCATGATTACCCAATAGACAAAACATATATATATATATACACACATAACGGTTTAAAAGGCAAACCTCAATTAAAACAAGTTCAGACAACCTTGGCACAAGTGGCTTCTTTTTTTTTTTTGGTAAGCTCACAAGTGGCTTCAAACTGCCACACTCTTTGCACGTACCTGAAAACAACATATTCAAGAAAGAAAATATTATTTCTCAAGTTACTAATATGGCAGGGTGTTTATTTATAAAAAAGAAATATATAAATTAATCATAAAAGAAATTAACCAAAATCTCAATCTCCCCCGAACTATGGCAGGGTGTTTACTACTATGGCAGGGTGTTTACTACATGCAGCCTTTCTTCATGCTCCTACCGAACTCATTTGCGATGCCTTTGGAAAATGCAAGCATAAAATTGGCACTGCTATGGGCAAGGCCAAGGATAAGTCTCAAGAGATTCAATAACCACTAGTTATTGAATCCTATTGATAATGTAGAAATTCCTGATTGCAACTTGGATTTATTGTGATCCTTGTAAGGTGCAGTCCACAAATGGAGTCTAAACCTTATGATCATTGGCAATTGAACTACAGAAGGATTTGCTAGTTGCTAAATAGTAGGATTCTCTGAGTTTCTACTTTATCTAACAATTGAACTAAAAAAGCAAAATTGCTAGAGAGTATTGTGGGCTTGTTGCACATATCTGCAGGTGAAATAAGCATCTGTTTTTGGCCAACAGAATTGGATATAAATTAGACGAATAACTATTTGATAATAGTATTGTCAAGGATGGATAAGCTTGAGTTTTAATGTTCATGGGGCTACAAGGAGAATTGGAATATTATAGTGGACTATTGCTTGTCATTACAAGAATGAAATTTGACTGCTTTTTGCAAGAGCACTTGCTGGCAGTGAACAATCATAAGTCTCAATAGAGGCCAGTGTAGGAATACAACCCAAATGCAAAAACTTATAGAAGACAATCTACATTTGTATCAGCTCATGGACACATAGAAAAATAATCACTGTGCTTACAAAAAAATCATCCTAAGAATTTCATTCATTAAAATGTCACCATTGCACTTTTGTTTTGGTTTTCAGAGATACATGAATGCACCTGCTTAAAGATGATATAAGGTGAGTTTTCTATATGATTGTTTCTGGATTGGGTTGTATGTTATCGTTGGTAGTGCTAGTTAGTGTAGATTGTGTTATCATTTGTTCTAGATAGAATTATTTTGGCATTCTACAACATTTTCTGGCTACAGTTATCAGCCCGAGACTATGTGAGGTAGCACTTCAACAACGGGATGCTGGTTTTTGCAGTGAAAACATTATGTGGCAGACAAATTGGGTTATGAGATATCAGGTTGAATATTTTTGGTTTCATCGTGGAGGTTGAGATGACTTGCACAATAAGACAAAAATTAAGGCCCCACAAAATATGATTAACTCCAGCTTCTCGGTGATAAGCTATTGGCCCATTTACTTATGAAGCTTGCATCTAAAGTACTATTTTGATAGGCTCATCTGTATTAACATTGTAGGTGGGGAATGGGGATTATATTTTTGCTATTGCCTTGCGGCTAAGTTGTTGGGAGTCTTTTAAAGCACAAGTTTTGGATCATTAGTACTATGAAATGGAGGGCACAATCTACACGATTGACACAATCTACACGATTTTCTGCAAGAGCACTTGCTACATGTGCCACACCATCAAAACTGTAGGAATACAACCCAAATGCATTTCCCCAGTTCTACCCACCCAAAAAACTGTAGGAATTGACAGAAAAATGTTGAGAACTCAAATAAAACCATGGCTCCAACCTCAAACCCGAAAACAAATAAGAAAAAAAGGGCTTGTATGAAATAGCAACCCGAAAACAAAACAACACAGGGAAATAGCAATATGAAAACAAAACAACACAGGGAAAAAAATATTTTCTGTTGTTTCCCCAAAATGTGAAGACAAAAGTGCTTGTAGAGTCGACGAGAAAAAGGAAAAAAAGAAGAAGAAAGAAAATGTAAAAGGGCACCTGAGTAGTTCCGATTACTGTCCACAGCCGAGCAACTCTTCGAGCAATCTGAACATGTAAAAAGAATTTTAAATGAATTATGATGGTACACTCAAAGATTAAAAAAACAATTAAATGAAAACGAAGCCCTTCACCACCGGTGACCTTTGAGAGCTACCGTGGGAACACCACCAGTGTGACCTTCACGTCCTTCACCACCGGTGACCACAAAGAGAAATTTACAAACGGTAAGAATGGAGCTCTCGATTGCAAGTGAAAGTTAGACAAAAGGTAAAAAAAAGTACCTAAACCCTAATGAAACTAAAAGGAAAGATAGAAAAAGTTACTCTCATTTTTCACAAGGAGGGAATCGTGCCCGCCTAATGAAAATGAAAGAAAAACTTTTTAAATAACATGTAAATTTTTCATTACTTGCTTAGGATTTCAGGTTGGATCAGTGGTTTCATTAAGTCTCTCAACGAGGATGGTGCAGGTTCGATTCCTCTTTCACAAATTTTTTCGATTCTTCATATATGTAGGCGGTTTGAATAACAGCCTGTGGATAAAGGGACTGCAAACGAAAATAAACGCCTGCCAAAACGCCTAAAATAAACTAATTTATAGGCGGTTGTTTTAACCGCCTGTGTATTAAATAATTTTCAGGCTAATTTTATAAACGCCTATAAAACCGCCTGTGTATTCAACTAATGCAGGCGGTTACTAGGAAACCGCCTCAGTAATAACCTGATTTTCAGTCGGTTTACTTAAACGCCTGCAAGACCGCCTCTGAAAATAATTTGGAGGCAGTTCTCTCAAGACCGCCTCAGATATTCCGTCGCAGTATACATTTTTTCTTGTAGTGCAATAAATTAATGACTCTACTAATTTTTCTAAAATATTATATAATACAAATTAACAGAAGATGTACCCACCCTAAAATAATGATACGTTTTATTATAAAAATTGAGAGATAGGCTCATTTTATGTATCTAATTTTATTTTATGTATTTACATAGGAGTAATTTACCCAACTTATGCTTATATCATCAGCATAAATAAAATTATAATATTTTAAATACATTTATGTTTATAATATATTAATTTAATATATTAATTTTAATTTTATTTAAAATTAATATATTAAATTAACATATTTAAAATTAATTAAATCTAATCATGCCAATTATTAAAAAAAACTTTTAAATATATTTTGTTTTTAAAATGAAATAAAATAAAAACATAAATGAAATGATAATTAAAATTTATAAAATTTATATTTAATATATTTTAATTTTATTTGTCCTGATGATATAAGCATAATTTGTGTCTAAATTTCTATATAAATACATAAAATACAAAATTTAAAAGTACATAATACGATAAAGTTTTGTTTCAAAATTTAAAAGTACATAATACAAAATTTAAAAGTACAAATTATTTTAGTTTTAAAATAATCAATGTTTAAATTTTTGTACAAAAATTAAATAATTCATTAAATACTTTTCGATTTAATGAAAATATAAGTTTATTTGATTATATTACACCTTCACTCTATTAAATCATTCTTATTCCTATCACTAAATTTGTTTTTAGTTTTTTTTTTTAAGAAAAAACTCAAGCAAGACCTGATTATCAAACTTGTGCAGGTCAACAAATTAGACACGATTTATTATCAAACTTCAAGACCTGATACGTCAAATACTTTAAGGGGATTAATTTAATTTCATTCGTTAGTTTGTCTGACAGGAGCGGCTGACATGGAGTGGGAGCGTGTCTCTGACGGGACTGGGTGTCATCAACTCCTCTTACGGAACTGCTTGAACAATTCGGCCAGTACAGTCCCGTAATAATACATGACGAGACTGGTTTCGCCATTAACAATACAATGACGAGACTGGTTTCGTCATTCCTTTTGATGTGTTTGACTGCCTTAGTTCGGTAAAACTTATCAAATGTGCTTTTAATTGAAAATCAAGTTCAGTGTAAAATTTATAAAAAAAATAAAATAATAATATGAAATTTATTTTTAATGGGATAACTTAGTTGTGGCTTGTTAACCCCATACATTTCGTTCAAGTTCAATTTTGTTGTGATCAAAACTCATTTAAAATTTATCATAAACTTTATTACACAACAAAAAAATAATAAAAAGTTACAACAAGTTTATGATAAGTTATTTTCTTTTTTACAAATGTTAGACCTTTCGGATAATAACAAGTTGATGACTCACCCCTTTTAATAAGGGACTCGATTATATTTAAGTGAAGTCCTAATTTTGAATTTTGTAAACAAAAAAATAGACGTTAAGAGAATATTGTTCCTTTGAGTAAGTTCACTCGAGTCAACTCGAAATAATTGAAATTCAATGTATTTTTCAAATACTAAGAGTTTCGGAAGAAAAAACAAACCTTTGTTTTATAAGGAATAATGGACTATCAAGCCTGTCAATTGGGGCGTTTATGTTTATTATATTTTAGACGTACCACTCTTAGTATCTAATTATTTATCAAAGGATCAATTCTAAATCAACAATAGGTATTTTCCCCCCTATTTTTTATAGTTGATTTCAAATTGATGTAACGGTAATCAACCAGATAATAAGAGTGATAAGCTTAAATAATAAATATAATTTTTTTCGTTTCTCAGTTCACTATAACCTTTTTTTCTCCATCCTAACGAAATTAATCCTCTCAATTTGCCGTTGATTTTAGAGTACATAAAAAAATCTGGTGTAATTATACACGTCAAAATTTTGTTCCGGCATACGTTATGCCATTTGTTTGATATGCACTCAGCTGTTACAATACTATTCTTAAAATGGACGTATTGGTTCACGTAAGCATGCTCGTAAAATACCAAAGGGGGTTATTCATGTCAAGCTAGTTTCAACAATACCATTGTGACTGTTACAGATGTTCGGGGTCAGACGATTTCTTTGTCCTCCGTCGGTACTTGTGGATTCAAAGGTACATGGAGGGAAACCCCATTTGTCGCTCAAATTGTAGCAGGAAATGCTATTAGAATGGTAGCAGATCAAGGCATGCAACGAGCAGAAGTCATGATAA
Source organism: Gastrolobium villosum (assembly GCA_032173675.1). Taxonomy (NCBI): domain Eukaryota; kingdom Viridiplantae; phylum Streptophyta; class Magnoliopsida; order Fabales; family Fabaceae; genus Gastrolobium; species Gastrolobium villosum. The sequence continues at coordinate 1,417 of JAVKPL010014743.1, read as the reverse complement.
AAGGTCCCGATCTCGGAAGAGATGCGACATTAAGAGCTATTTGTAGAAGTGGTATAGTCTTAAATTTTATACGGGATGTAACCCCTATGCCACATAATGGATGTAGATCTCCAAAAAAAAAAAGATGTGCGTACAACTAAAAATAAACAACGAAGATATTTCAAATTCAAGAGAAAAAAAAATTGAAAGGGTTGATGACAAGAAAATATAATACTATGGTTTGAGAGAAAGTAAGAGTATCTACTCGGACACTACAGTGGAAGTGTGTTGAATCAAGAGTAGACAGTAAGCGTCTTTATTATGGACGTTTTATTCTATCTCCACTTATGAAAGGCCAAGCCGATAGAATAGGCATTGCTATGCGAAGAGTTTTGCTCGGAGAAATAGAGGGGATGTGTATCACAAGTGCAAAATCTGAGAAGATACCACATGAATATTCTACCATCGCGGGTATTCAAGAATCAATACATGATATTTTAATGAATTTGAAAGAAATTGTATTAAAAAGTCATCTCTATGGAACTCGGGTAATGTAACAGCCCGTGTTAACCCGGATTGTTAACATACTTATCGTATTAAGCCACGCTTAATTAAAATGCGGAATAACTTTTTCTTTAATTCAATTATGATGTCATTAACCTTAGCCAACTTGATTACTTAATCAATTTCATAAAATACTGCCTGTATGTAAATTGCAAGACAACTAACTGGAATACCTCATATATAAATATAAGTGAGTATCTAAGTCACAGGACTACAACACATAACCTGGACCAAAATCCTGATACATTAATACAACTTTAACTAAAAGAAAGCATACATACAACTTTAACTAAAAGAAAGCATACTAAAGTCTATGTGGCACGGACAAACCCATGCTCACCAAAACTCAAAATAGGGGAATGATGACACTTGGAGCTCACCAACAGCTCCTCAAACTCAGACCAAGTAGGAGCACGAAAATGGCACCTCCAAGGTGGGTTCTTGCACCACAAGATGGCTCCTTGGCACCACCAATGCCAAGCCAAAGGTTCAAGCCACTCAAGCTCACCAACTCAGCCCACCACCCTCACACACAGCAGCTGAACACTGCCAAAAGGCACTCATTTCACTCCCACAAGGATGTTCACAAGTGTTTATGAAGAGAAAGAGGAAGGAATCAAGCAAAAGATGAAGACTTGACCCTCAAATGGTGAGGAAAGGCAATGGAACAGTGCTTCAGACCAGCCACCACAAGGCATTCACGTAGGAGGCTATTATTTAGGGTTTTGTGCCCACTAATAAGAGTATAAATAGCCACAATGGCAAATAACGCGCAGTATCAACTTTAATAGCTACGTAAAAGATCTTGATCCCAAACTCTGGAATCTTAACCTATTCATTTTTCTAAGATTTTTCATATCTGTATTTTATTTTT
>JAVKPL010014742.1:77500-91258 GCA_032173675.1 Gastrolobium villosum | reverse complement strand
GCCCGTTTACGGAAAGATTAATGAACCTGGCCATCCCCCCAAGGTTCAAGAGCACCAGAATACCTCCCTATGATGGGAGCCAAGACCCAGAAGCCCACTTGGAGGCTTTCAAAACCGAAATGCTGTTTAATGGGATTACAGGACCCATCAAGGCCAGAATTTTCGCAACAACCCTAACAGGACAGGCAATGACCTGGATCACCAGATTGCCCAAAAACTCAATTGACTCGTTCGAAGATTTAGCGCGAACTTTCCGCCTAAACTTCGCAACCAGCAAGGTACATCCCATGCCGGCCTACGCGCTGGGAAGAATTCGTCAGAAAGACAATGAATCATTAAGGAAATACCTTGATAGGTTCAAAGATGCAGCACTGAAGGTCCGCGGTCTCACTGAAGCTGTGCACCTCCATCTAATCATTTCTGGATTAGATAGCGACTCCCCCCTCGCAAGGTCGATCTACAAGAACCCGGTCAACGACCTCGAAGAATTCCGACGTAGGTCCGACAAATACATTGACGTGGAGGATATGCAGCAGGCATACGTCGACTCTCGTGGGCGGAGCCCGTCCAGAAGAAGCCCAAATAAGAAGAACGGTAGAGATCGGGACCACAAGGGGTCCAAAAAAGGGAACGACACCCGCGAGAAGAAGACGGAAGATCGTTCTCCCAGAACGAAGTTTGAGGACTATACACCATTAAACGTGCCCAGATCCAGGATCTGGCGAGAAGTAGCCCAGACCGAGATGAGAAACGTCGACCGACCTCGCCCCCTTAGGGCAAAGAGCGGATTGGACAAAAGCAAATATTGCGCCTTCCACGACCAAAACGGCCACATCACGGATGACTGCTGGGACCTTCGAGACGCAATTGAAAAACACGTCAGAGAAGGAAAGTTAAAACAGTACATAATTCGTACGCAAGGTAAGAAGAACAACAAACCCAGACAGAAAAGCCGAAGCCGAAGCCGAAGCCGAAGTCCGAGGCGTGGAGACAAAAGAGACCAGAGGCCAGACCGCAATGCCAAGGGCAAGGAAGTCGACGACAGAATGGAGACTTTTCCTGAAGCAGAATTTGAATGCAATGTGATCAGTGGAGGATTGGGTGGCGGAGGAGACTCGGCGAACGCCCGAAGGAAATACTTAAAAGAGGTCATGTCCATTAGAGACCGGCCAACTTTTAAGCCAAACTTCGATGGACCCGAACCCCCTCCGATATACTTCACCAGAGCAGAGCTGGCAAGGGTCGTGCCAGGACATACTGACGGATTGGTAGTCACTGGAGTGCTAGTCAATTGTCGAGTCAGGAGGATCTTCCTTGACCACGGAAGCTGTGTAGATATAATCCTCTGGGACGCCTTCAAGAGGATGAATTTGGATGAAAAGGACCTCAAGCCATGTGTCACCGAGCTCCTTGGCTTCAACGGATACCCATCTCCACCAAAAGGCTATATCGACCTCAAACTGACCCTCGGCACGAAGGATTCCTTCCGTTCCGAGAGAGTTCGGTTTGTGGTAGTGGACACTTCCTCCTCTTATAACGTAATCATTGGTCGTCCCACTATTCACGATTGGGACATGATGATATCCACCAAGCACCAACTCATGAAAATGCCAGGGCCCAACCTTGAAATAATCACAATTCCTGGAGATCAAAGAGAGTCAAGGGAGTGTTATTATGAGACAATTCGGTCCCATCACGGGGATCCGGCATCTCCTCCCCGGACAAGGGGGGAAGGATCAAGCCACCGAGTTTTCAGATCAACCAACAGAGAGGTCAACCTAGTCGAGCTCGACATGCGAGAGGAGCTTCAATCGCCTCGACCACAACCTGAGGGCGAATTACAAGAAGTCGAGATCCGCGGTGATGGCCAAGGCCACACCAAGGTCGGAAAGTCTCTGGAGCTAGAGTTTCAAAACGAACTCGTAGAATTCCTAAAGACCAATTCCGACGTATTTGCTTGGAAGGCCTCCGAGATTCCTGGGATTGATCCAGCCTTTTGCTGCCACAGGCTATCGATGTATCCGGGAGCAAAGCCGGTATCCCAAAAGAAAAGAAAGATTGGGATAGACAGACGCCAGGCTCTAAACGAACATGTGGACGAGCTCTTGGAGGCCGGATTCATTCGTGAAATACAGTATACTACCTGGCTGTCAAATGTAGTAATGGTCAAAAAACCAAGCGGAAAATGGAGAATTTGTGTCGATTACACAGACCTGAACAAGGTCTGCCCAAAGGATTCCTACCCTTTGCCCAATATCGACCAACTAGTGGACAACTCATCTGGCTTCCAGTTGCTTTCATTTATGGACGCGTACTCAGGGTATAATCAAATTCCCCTTCACCCAGATGACCATGATAAGACGGCTTTTATTTCGGAAAAAGGAAATTTCTGTTATAATGTTATGCCATTTGGCCTCAAAAATGCTGGGGCCACTTATCAAAGGATGATGAACCGAGTCTTCCAGACTCAGATCGGAAGAAACCTGGAGGTCTACATTGACGATATGATCGTCAAGTCAATAAGCACTTCAGCGCACATCGCTGACCTCGGAGAAACTTTCGAGCAATTAAGAGCTCGGAAGATCAGGCTGAACCCAGCCAAATGCGCATTTGGAGTACCAGCTGGGAAATTCCTGGGGTTCATGCTTACAAACCGAGGAATCGAGGCAAATCCCGACAAATGCAGGGCGGTATTGGAAATGAAGCAGCCACAAAATAAAAGGGAGGTCCAGCAACTTACAGGCCGCCTTGCCGCCTTGACCAGATTCCTCCCAAAATCAGCAGAGAAGGCACTGCCGTTCTTTAAGCTCCTCAAGAAGGAGGCAGAATTTGGTTGGGGGGAAGAGTGCAAAAAGGCATTCGACAACATCAAAGTTTGCTTGGCTACCCCTCCCGTACTAACAAAACCAGAGCCCGGAGAGACGCTGGTCCTGTACCTGTCTGTGGGTGAGGAAGCTATCAGCGCCGTCTTAGTCCGGGAAACGGATAATCACCAGCACCCAATCTATTTCGTTGGACGTACATTGCAGGGACCAGAACTCCGATACCAGAAGCTAGAAAAAGTGGCATTTGCTTTACTGACAACGGCAAGAAGGCTCCGACCTTACTTCCAAAGCCACCGGATCATAGTGCGGACAAACCAGCCTATCAGGCATATACTACATAAGCCTGACCTGGCAGGAAGGATGATTAATTGGGCTGTCGAGCTATCCGAGTTTGATTTAACGTACGAACCTCGACCAGCAATAAAGTCACAGGCACTTGCCGACTTCATCTTGGAGCTCACCCCGGGCAATGAACAGGAGAAGTCGGAAGAGGATATCTGGACCGTGTATGTGGACGGATCCTCAAATTCTAAAGGAAGCGGCGCGGGAGTAATCATCGAAAGCCCGGAAGGAGTATCAATTGAGCATTCGCTCCACCTGGCATTTCCGACCTCAAACAACCAAGCCGAGTATGAGGCGTTTATTGCTGGGATTATGCAGGTGAGAGAGCACGGAGCAAAGAGAGTCAAAATCATGAGCGATTCTCAAGTCGTTACTTCCCAAGTTGAGGGAAAGTACCAAGCCAAGGGCCCTCTCATGATGAAGTACCTCCAAAAAGTTAAGGAATTGTTTGCCGAGTTCGACGAGGTAATGATCCAGTACATCCCTCGAAATGAGAATAGTAGGGCCGACATCCTGTCCAAACTGGCAAGCTCAAAAGGACCCGGCAACCACCGCACCGTTATTCAGCAAAGCATTTTGGAACCAACATGCGTCCTAATGATAACTACCGACACTGAAGATTGGAGGAGACCAATCGTGGCTTACCTTGAAAAAGGAACCCTGCCAGAAGATACTAAAGAGGCAAAAAAGCTGGTCAGGAACTCGGCTTGCTTCACCATAGTAGAGGGTCAACTCTACAAAAAGGGTTTCTATGCACCCATGCTGAAGTGCCTCGACAAAAACGAAGTTGAATATGTGTTATCCGAGATCCATGAAGGCATCAACGGACATCACATGGGGGGCAAAGCATTGGCTAAAAAGGCTTTAAGAGCTGGGTATTACTGGCCAACAATGGCGGCCGACGCCATGGAACATGTTCAGCGATGTGAGCAGTGCCAGAAGCATGCACTGATAATTCATGCACCCCCAGAGGAATTGCAGACCATAACGGCACCTTGGCCATTTTTTAAATGGGGTATGGACCTCTTAGGACCCTTTGCTGCTGCTGAAGGACAACTAAAGTGGCTGATAGTCGCGGTCGACTACTTCACCAAATGGATTGAGGCTGAACCCCTGGCCACCATCACCTCGGCCAGGATACGACGCTTCTTCGAAAGGAACCTGGTAAGTCGGTTTGGAATCCCTGCAGAAATTGTAACCGACAACGGAACTCAATTCATTGACAAGAAATTCCAAGAACTCATGTCCGACTTCAAAATAAAACACCGTTTCGCCTCAGTGGAACATCCCCAGACCAACGGACAAGCCGAGTCTGCCAACAAGGTAATAATCAACGGACTCAAGAAAAGGCTTGACGAGGCCAAAGGAAACTGGGTACAGCAATTACACCTAGTCTTATGGGGGTACAGAACAAGTGTTCAATCCGCAACAGAAGAAACCCCCTTCAGGCTAACATACGGTTGCGAAGCAATGATTCCGGTTGAGATCGGAGAACCGTCCTGGAGAAGGGCCCAAAGACTGCAAGGCACTGAGGGACAAAATGATGAAGCACTGTTGATTGAGCTCGACCTGTTGGATGAGTGCAGGGAGAACGCCAGATACAAAAATATGATGGCCAAGCGCCTTGTTACGGCTAGATTTAATAAGAAAGTAAGACCTCGGTCATTTCAGAGTGGCGACCTAGTTTTGAGAAGAGCCGACATCGGCAACAAGAATGCCAAAGATGGAAAGCTCGCAGCAAATTGGGAAGGCCCTTATAGGGTCAAGGATAATCTCGGAAAGGGAGCCTACACTCTGGAAACTCTATCAAAGAAGCCAGTAAAAAGAACTTGGAATGCTGACAAGCTGAAAACCTATTACAGTTAGGTATGAAGACATGGTCAAAGTACTAGACTCTAGTCCACATAAATAAAACGAGCCATGGAGCTCGGACAGTACTTGATTCGATTTTAAAGCAAATAAGCGGGCTGTAAAGCTCGGATTTGTAAACAGTCTTATTATGAATAAATGTGCAGTTGTTTTTAAAACGCCTCCATTTATGATTCCGACATGTATGTCACGATCGTTAAAGAAATGAACCTTCGAAAAAGAAATTAACATTTTTAGATCGGACATCAGTGACTCGCAAGCCATAAAGGTAAATAGAAATGAAACCAATATGGTAAAATTAGACGAGCTCGGATTAATCAAAGTTTGTTCATAACAAAAGCTAAGCCGAAAACGGCAATGATTACAAAATATTGTAGAAATTGAAATTAAGGGGTCCTAGCCTCGGCCTCTTCCTCGGAACCAGGAGAACCCGGAACAATGACGCCGTCCTTTACTTCGTAAGACACGTCCATGCCCTCTTCGATGAGCCCTGGGTTGAGAACTCGGGCCTGAGCAATGGCGTTGTCAAAAGCTTGGACAGCCGCGTTAACCACCACGTTCCTGGCCTCTTCAAAATCGGCAGTCTTTTGGTCGAGCTGAGTTTGAAGCGCCTGAAGTTGGACATCTTTATCCCCTAAAGATTTGGTAAGGGCTTCTTTCTCGGCGCTCAGCTCACCGACCTTAGAATTGGAAAGGCGCAGGTCCTCCTTCGCCGTGTCCGCCTCCTTCTGCAGATCCCCAAATTTAACCTCCAGGGCGGACTTAGATCGCTCTAACTCCACGACCTTAGCAGTGAGGGATGACTTGGCCGCATTCGCCTGGTCCAGATTCTGGAGGAGGTCCTGAAATATCTGGATCAATGAGGTCGTCTTTAAGGCGTCCTCCTCCATCCGCTTCAACATGACCCTCACAGAAGAGGTCAGGCCGGAATCCAGAAAGAGACCAGGGGGAGGTTTCAAAGCCGCCCTGAGACGGTCAGAAACGCCTGACTTCCACAGCTCCCCTGGCTCCAAACTGAGGAGGGCCCCCTGGGTCCACTGGGAAGCAGGAATCGCAGCTGGACTTGGTGATGGGGGAGAAACATCAATAGGAACCACCTCGTCAGCAGGTGGGTCCTCCCCCAAAATGATGTCTACCCGCTGTCGCTTTGACGCTTCGGGTTCTGGAGGGGCAGCCTCTCGCGACTTGCCCTTGCCGGCTCGCTTGGGTAGATACTTCTTGTATTCAGCCGAAGTCATGCCAACTGAAAATCAGAAAATGCATTGTCAAAGAGCACCAAAAAGAGAATGTTGTCAAAAATAAATAAAAAACTTGACATACATACCAAACTCATAAATAGCATCATCTCCAAACTTATTTACTATCCGACTTAAGTCGATGACGCCGTAATCGTCAGTGTACTCGATTAAAATCCGCACCGCGAATTTCTCAGCTCTGGAAAGCGCGGACAAAGGAGTGGCGTAGTGTTTTGGACGACGTCGATAGTGTTTTCGCGTCCAATACAGCTCGAAGTGGCATAATAAGTTCCCATCATCCAGCAGCTCCTTGCCAAACCAAGGGAGGGAATCGGGACGAGAAGCCACTTTAAAATAGGCATTCTTAAAGCCTTTAAAGGACTGAGAGTAAGGAATGAAAAGTCCCCTACCAGGGGTACCTCGGTAGGTAACCCACCCTTTCCTCTCTTTTAACTCGGCACCACTCCGAGCCGTATAGACATCAAAAAAGAAATAAAAAAGGGGGACTGTACAAGGAAGAAAGAGGTAAGAGCACAATTGCTCAAAACCACGGATAAAAGCCCACGAATTTGGGTGAAGTTGGGAAGGCGCTACTCGAATCCGACGCAGCACGGCCATTTGGAAGTCTGTGAACGGAAGCCGAATTCCGACCTTTGTGACCAGATCCCGGTAGAAAAAGAAGAAGCAGGGCTCATCTGATATGGGGCCTGCGCATATCGGAAAATCACCCGGTGGAAGAAGGTCGACCCCCTCAGGATTCCCAAGAGGAAGCTGGGAGACGTCGGCTGGAGTCATTACTGACCGCATATGAAGGATTTCTAGAAGAACCCATTCATTGACATCAGAATTGTCCATTGTCAGGTCCCTGGAACACGAAGGAGTCGGGTCAGAAATATAATCAACCTGACTTGACCCAGAATCATCTAAATCAGATGGTAACGGGCCTGGACTCCAAGAAAAAGGGATAGAGTCGTCAGAACTACTAAGGAGATCGACGAAGGGCACCTGACTGGATGCCGAGTCATCAAAAGTGGAAGGGATTTCCGATTTGGGAAAACCCAGCTCGGATGAAGAAATGCTGGAAGAACTATTACTCAACTGGAAAGGTGGGATCCGATCTAAAACAGACCCCGAACCTTGTCCAAACGGTGGAGGAGGAAGAATATAAGACAAGGGAACTGGCTCAGAAAAGGAATTTGATCCAGAAATTGAAGCCTGAGGAATCGAGGAGGATGCACCTCTAGTAAAAGACGGTTGGGGGTGTTCACCCCTGCGTCCCCTCCGACCTCTACCTCTCCTACCACGAGCACCTCTGGAGGTCTGACGACCTCCTCGGTGACTTCGGAGAAGCTGCTCAAGCCTCTCCTCTTCAGTATACTCCCTACCATAAAACCAGTACTGAACGGATCGTGGCAACCTACCTATCATCTCCTCAGATACCTCTCTACTATCATTTCGGCCACTAGAACTACCAGGAGTGTCCATTACCCACTTAAAGGGTGGATAAGACAAGAAACACTCCTTACTCAACTAGAAAACGAACAAGAAAAACAGAAATCTACAAGAGAGAGAGAAAATTACCTGGTACAAAACTGGGTAGAAGAAATGTGAACGAAGAACACTGGGACAAACAAGAGGAATATGCAGAAAACCCAACCCTAGGAGACGCGTGAGAGCAGGAAAGGGGAGGTGGTAATGAACATGCGAATTTATAGGGCTGAAAGGGGGTGGAAGACCAAAGGGTGGTCTCCCAAACGTCTCAGGCATCAGGGGCAAAAGAGGATTTTCGCCGCCCTGCACGCCCTGCACCACCTGCGCTGCCTACCTGCAGTTAATGATCACAATCATGGCCTACTCTAGGCTCAGAGTAGTTTTCCTGCCCAATGCGCGGAACCGCCAGTAAAGGGAGTACACGTGTCCTGTTATAACCGTCACTGCAGGAGTAAGACGAAAGGACAGAAAGTGGTAAGAAAACGAAAGGTCAGAAAGCTGAAAGGTCATGTCAAGGGTTCCGACATTCAAAATCCACTGACCTCACAAATCTGATCGAAAATTATAACAAGATTCGAAGAGTTACGACCTCCGACATAGTTTGCACGTGGAATAAATGGCAAGATGAAGAACGGCTAATTAAACCAGAGAATCTCGGCATTCCGACTTTCGGAATACCGAGCTGGGGGGCAACTGTTACGGATGAAGCTCAGTCAACCGCCTTCCGAGAATATCTCGGATGGGGGATATGGCAAAATCGCAACAGACCCAAACATGCCCGTTGAGGCCGACCAAGTCGGACGAAATCTCAACAATGGAGCTCAGCAGCCGAGCCAGGTACCTCTATAAATAAGAACCTAGACATCTCAGGTACACACCTCTGAATCGCCTAGCTTATTCCACTCATTGTGCACACACAACACCCCCTGGTTATAAAACCTATTGCTGGTGCGCAGTGATTGGGACCTCGGCATATAGCCTAGTAAGTTGGGCATATTTTACATCATCTATAATGATCTGATACGGAGATTTCTAACTATAAATTAAATCAATTTTTTTTGCATAGTTCATAATTGCGATAATATTAGTATTGCGCATACCATCCGGTATAGCAATACGGTCTACCTCGGACCTAACAAAAATGATTAAAATTTCAAATATTTTAATATAAAAAATAATAAATCACATATTATTATACAATAAAAGGATCAAACAAAAATATAATGATCGTGATACGGAGCTAGAAAATGACATTTCTAACTATAAATTAAATCAATTTTTTTTGCATAGTTCATAATTGCGATAATATTAGTATTGTAAATATATAATTTATGTAAGTCAATAAGTAAAAAAGTATTCCAATATGTCCATTATGATTATTAATTTTTTTTTTTAAATTTAAAATTTTTTTTGTGCCCGGGCCGGGTCACTGGTTTTCATAAAAACCGGTCGGGTCAGACTGGGTCGCACCGGTTCTGATGCATGACCGGTCCGTTGCTTGAACCGGACCGGTTTACCGGTTCCCGGGTCGACCCAGCCGGGTCGGTCCGGGTTTAATAACACTTTTTAAATAGCGGACCATACTTGGATTCTCTATGTAACATGAGAGAACTACTCTCATATTACATGAAACTAATATTACCCATTTTTTTAATGTCTTAATGTTTGTCTACATTATTATTTAGAGTGATTTAATATTTTAATGTGTTCAATATATATTTTAGTATAGTATACATATGCAGCATTTTATGAATTTAAACTCTTTAATTTGTTAATACTTAAGAGGGCGAATCTGGAAGTATTGTAAAATAACTTCATTTTGACCTCTAGTTCGAATTCATATAATTATATAACAGTCTCTTTGAGGGGGAAATGCAAAGATTAATTAATTTGATCATATTTAATTTTAAAATAAAATAAAATGATAGATTTTACCAATTAGTATACTAACGTTATGCATTGATACTTGTTTATTACAGATAAATCGGTAATATTTTATTATAATGCAAATTTAAAAGAAGGGCATAGCCAACTCACAAGCTCAAGGATAAATATTCAACCCAAAAGGGTGGCACAATTGGTAAGCAAGTTATGCAGTGAAAAGATTATTGGTTTGATTATTAGATGAAACATCTTGGTCTAATGGTAAAAATATTTACCTTTTATATCACGAAGGAGATTAGTCTCATCCAAATGAGTGGACACATCCCTACGAAATCTAAAAAAAAGGATAAATATTTTATTTTATACTTGATTATCCATCACTCTCACGCACCCTTACACATAAATAGTCACGCAACCTCGTACCTTAATGGGGCTTACAAGATTATGAAAATTATGTCATCACACTTACCAACACTAGGAAAATTTTTTCCATGCTATAAATACTCGCAATCTTGAGATGAGCGGGAATCACCTTTCTAGTCATTGTTCATCTCCATTGCCCTTCTTGTTGGAACTTTGCAGAAATCACCACTCGCTAACCATAATCGAGGCCAATCACCTCCTCATTGATCCTCATCTTGCATGAGACTTCAACGTGGACCTTTCTTGAGCTATAATTCATATTGTTGCTTCTCTAGTCGCTGTTACCTCAAACTACTCCAGGAAAACATCTACTCCCTCACCCATCTAACCAGTTCACTGAAACAATATGTGGGAATCAATAAATTACGATTTCCTTTTCTCTACTCAATAACTCACTCAAATATACCTCAAAGCAAAAAAAAAATAACAATAGAACTTCTTGGTCAACCAACTGCCTAGTATTACCCAAGCAAACACGGACACCAACTTTTTTCAACATTTTGCGTGTCGGACACGTATCTGACACGGACACGCTCGGATATGTTCTGACATGCGTCCGACACGCGGTCAATATTTAGGGATACGCAATCAACTTTTCGACATGTTCCAACCAACACGTTTTTCGGACATGAAGTCAACTTTTTTGGACACGCGGTCAAAGTTCGGACACGCTCGGACACATTTTTTTTTTAATCTTAATTTTATTTTATTAACTAAATATTAAAAAAAATTATAAATTAATTTTTCTCTATTATGAAATTTGTCATGAAAAATTATTTATATTTATATTTATATTATGAAATTTAAAAATTTGATTGGTTATATGACTTATTATAGACTCTTATATGTATTAAATATAAATTATATTATATATATTAAAAGTTTTATTCAATATCAAAGTGTGTCCCAACGTGTCGAAATATGATATTTTTTAGAATTAATGTATCGGCGTATCATGACATGTCTCGTGTCGTGTCCGTGCATCATAACTATTACCAACCTACCAGTCAAGCCCATTAGCCCATTAGCCCAAGCCCAGCCTTTCAAACAACCACAACCTACTTCGCACACAGCACAAGCTCCATATCATCGAAATCATGAAGCTTAGATCGCCCAATCTTATTTCGTTGCTATACCCGACATAACAATTGACTAGAACCAACAATACTTTATGTAACCAAATCCCAAACTGGGCCTTTCCTACTCACAATTGCCAGTTGCTATACCCGACATAACAATCGTGTCACAACTCCATTTTTGTCCATTAACCGCTTCGACAACACGATGTCGTATCCTCGATTCCTTCTTCAAACCATTTTAGGGTTTTGTCTTGCAGCCCCAAACTAACTATGGCTTTTTTCGGAACCCGGATCCAAACGACAACACGGTTCAACCTTTCACCCGGACACAAGTTCCTTCAGATGTCGATGGCACAGGGCAAATCCAAGAGACCCAGTTGCCCATCTTGTTCCAAACCCTTACGAACGTGTCTCTGCTCTCGAATCCTTAACCCGGGCATTGATAATTCGGTGCATGTAACCATTCTACAGCACGCGCTAGAGTGTAAGCACCCGCTTAATTCTACTAGAATCGCTAGACTTGGCCTCAAGAATCTCTCCGTTGCAACTGTTTCTGATGTTAATTTTGAAGCTCGGTTCGTGATTCGGTTAATAGATCCGAATTCCGAATCGGATTCGGTTGGAAATGTGCCAAATGGTTTGTTCTCTCATCAGTCTTGGGAAATTGGTGAGACCCAGAAGTTAGTTTCTGAGAAAGGTTCTAACTTGATTGATAGTGCTGGGAAATGTGGTTTGCAAAATGATATTGGAGATATTCAAAGTTCTCCTGTTCCTGCTGAAGTTGATAACCGGGTAAGTATCATTGATGGCGTAGCGGTGAATGATGAAGTTGGGAAAAATCTAATTCATTCAAATTGTGATCTAACAAGAATTGTCCATGAAAAGAATGGAGGGCCTGCTATTACTGTTGCCATTGGCAAATATGGTGCTATTAGCTCTCTGTCTCATATTTGGATGCAACAATGTCAATCCTCCAAGTTCAGTTTTAACGAGATTTTGGCTTATCCTGAAGCTTGTGAAGCACTCTCAAAAGGGTTTTCGGTGAAGAAGTTGCAAAGGAAGCAATTGGATAGGGGCATTAACTTGGAAGAATATGAAGAATTTGAGCTTAAGGTTCCTACCGGATCAGCACTGCTATTTCCTTCTGATAAGGCTGTTAATATTAGCGACCTAGATTCTATTGGATTTGAGGTGAAGAACTTGATTGTTCTGGATGGAACATGGGCTAAGGCAACAAGAGTTTATAGTGAAAACCCTTGGTTGAACTTTTTGCCGCATTTGAAATTAGAAGTGAACGGGATGAGCTTATATAGTGATGTGAGGCATCAGCCTAAGGCTGGTTATTTGTCAACCATTGAGAGCATTGTATTAGCCTTGAAAGCAGTTGGGGAGAATCACGAGGGCTTGGATAATCTCCTGGATACTTTTGAGTCCATGGTTGGAGATCAAAGACGCTGTAAAGATGAGAGACTGAGTAAACTCTTTCCCAGTTGAGGCCCTTTCTTCTTTTGATTGAACAACTTGAAACAAGTTGCTTGAATCCAAAGAAAATATTTGGAGTAAATTATGAATCATGAAACTTCTTAGTGTTTTTGGTCCCTGTATCCTTTCTCTGCATGCAACACAGGAATTCCACTGGATTATCTGCATGTAATAACTAATATGTAGTTATGTACGGAGAAATTACTCTCAATGGTTTAATTGGAAATATACAGATTATTGCTATGCCACATCTGCTACATACGGGTAGGAGCAGACTTAAATAAAATAATTAGTTACTGATCGAACTATGCTATTATTAAGAGGGTGGGAGCTGCATCAATGTTTTGGCACAATGCGTGAGATATATAATGAGGTATAAATGTTGGGAGATAGAGGGCTAGTTACACATATCCCAAATAGATCCTAGTACAATGGTAGAACCAACTTGTAAGTATTCCCTCTTCCATTTGGCAAATATGGAACATACTTGTCTGCAAGATGTTCTTGAGTAAAAGGAAGAGCACGGTGGGGAATTTGTTATGGGAGATTCTCTCCAGGAAAACATCGAACTGTGCAGTATTGATGACATGCGAGGCTATCCGGGTCCATCAAAGACTAGTGTTAGATACTTAGATTGTTAACTTTGGGTAAAGAATACAGTAGGAGGATGGAATAGAAAATTCCTTCCTTAGAGAACTAACCAGATATTGGGCAACAGAAGTTGTATTCCAATTAGGAGTTGTAGTATTATCATAATCCAGAAACTTCAGCCTCAAGGCAGGCACAGGCACAAGTGTCTTCCAGAGTAACATTGTGGATGATAGGATGGTTATCAAGTGAACTATAGATGCAAAACCATACTGATTGCATTCCACCTGTGATGGAGAGATGGGAATTTTGGTGCAGACCTCTTACAATGTTAGCGCTACAGAATGAAAAATCAGTCTTTACTGAATGCTGTTCCCCAAGAACTACGACCTTTTCTGTACTAGAGTATGTAACTGGTACTGGTGCTGGTGCACCTAGAGCAGTCATTTGTTAGTTGTATCTTGATGGCTGTTTTAAGATGCTATTAGATGTTAGTTGTGTTGGCAATTCCCATTTTGTTACATGTTTTTTATGGGTAAA